>JARQOC010000003.1:625815091-626047361 GCA_033576535.1 Allobates femoralis
TGCCGCTGGAGCCCCAGGGGCCCCCTAGCAGGTCGCGGCCCTGGTGCAGCTGCACCAGCTGCACCACGGTAGTTCCGCCCCTGTATTAATGTCAGGGTGAGAGGACATATTTTCATACATTTTTATACTTATATACATATATATATATATATCTTTTATATATCTTTATATATTAAACAATAAGCTTTTCTTTTGTTTGTTTAAATACTAAAACTGTTGTAATAAGACTGCTAGAGCTAATAGTTAATCTATTAACTGAATTCCAGAGATCTAGGAATGAATGTTTGCTGTGAGAAGATTGCTGGAGTTAATAGTCAATCTATTAATCTATTAGCTGAATTCCAGAGACCCAAGGATGAATCCTTGCCGTGGGCAAGGTTGCTGGAGTTAATCTCTTAATTGGATTCCGGAGGCCCAAGAATGAAACCTGAACAAGGAGAAGAAGAAGGAATGAACAGAAGATTAAATGACTAACCAGTAACATTAGATGTTAGATATATTAGCTTAACCCCGCCTAACCTTGGTTATTGCACGCCTTTCTCCTAGGGTAAATAACGTAGTGTAACCGGAAATAAACCCCAGTTGCTGTGAACGTTGCTTACTTGTAGAAGCACAGGCATGTACTGAGATTGAACCAGATACCTTTGTCTGACTCATTCTTACTCGGGTACCCCATGCCCTTAGTCTGATTTGGAGTGACTGGTGAAGGAGTGTATTGTATTGTCGCAACGACCCCGACAATTTGGCGCCCAACGTGGTGCGTGGCCAGCGATCCGAGATCCCCATGGACCCGTGCTCGGATGCCCCCGGATGATGCCCGTATCGGCTGACCCAGAGGACTGATCACCCTCCAAGCACGGTAAGTGGAGATCGCATTTTTATGTGTGTCACCCTTACAGTGTTTCAGCCGCTATTGGTTAATCTGAAGGTGTCCTTTGGGTCTGGGGGGGTGATCGGTCGAGTGGTGAGACCAAGCGTGATCCAGTGCCACGCTCCGAACCAGCAACGGAGAGACGTTGCACCACACCGCCTCCACCGGTCATCATACCTCACTCAACCGCCCTGCCCGTGACTATTGTTTAGTTGTGAACTAGAGTGAGAAATTGTGAAAGTCATAGATTGGCGACGGCTTAGAGAAAGGGATAGGAGAAGCGATCTCTGTAATATTGTATTTTCAGGTGACTGCAGAGTCCCGAGACGGGACAATGTATATCGCTGTGGAGGGCTCTCGCGAGGAGACCGCCTCCCAGTGGATTAGAATATCGTGACAGGACAGTCTGTAATCACTGGTGTCCAGGTTAAGAACAGAGTATAGTGAGCGCGAGGCTCTATATGTGTAGTACGTTGAACGCGAGGTTCCGTGCGAAGCTCTATATTCGTAGTACGTTGAACGCGAGGTTCCGTACTTTAGGGACACAGTGTTGATTGTCGTTGTCAGCGGCCTGAGCTGCAGCAGGGCGTAGTATTCTGTGAGTCATGTTGCGTCTCTTTAAACAGAAGAAGTCCGTGCCCCACAAGCTAGATGAGGATGCTGTGGAAGTGAAGACATTAGTAGAGTCACGGGAGGGTAAGAAGGCAGTTAAGAATGTGGACAGGTTGTACAAGTACGTAGGATTGCCTTCGTCAGGGAGATTACAGCCATCTATGTGGCATGATCTTATTCAGAAAGAAAAAGGCAAATTGAAAGATAAAGGATTGTTAGAACAAGCGCAAGCTCATCTGCGAGTTGCGCGGAGCCTGAAGAATGAGGGCTGGAAAGAGGTTGATGGAGAAGGAGGATCAGACGATGCAGAGCCCGTTTTTTGTTACAAGATGTTTTCGAACTGTAATCTTACGGATTGTAAAATGGCCGCTGCACCATTGTTATTGAGTACGCCATCCCAGCCACCACCCTATAATGGCGTGGTAATGTGTGGGTGTGTCCTATTTGTAGTGCGCAGAATCCCGTCAGGGCTGAGATCTGCCGTAGGTGTAGGCCAGGCCATTCTTGGGACTCTGCCCAAGACATGGACAGAAGTAGGGCACGTTATGCTTCCGCCGGTGGCCATCTTGGAATACCCGGAAATCCTCCCCAACCTTTGTATCCGCTGGTGACGCCTTCCGGCGAGTACTATCAGGGACCACCCCTTCCTGAGAAACTTCCGGTGCCGGCCGATGTTATTTCCGCTTCCGATGTCCCCATTTCCGCTCCGGCCTCCAGGCCTAGTCTTCCTGTGCCACCCACTGTGATATTTGTAAACACACCGGCCGCTCCCACCCCGGCACAGGGCAGCCTGGGCCTTGGCTTGCAGACACTAATAGACACTCGAGCCTTTCAGGCGGCACTGCAGGCGAGACGCCTAGCCATAGACCCCATACAAGATGATGATGACAATGTTTCTGATACCAACTGGGGCCCCGCTCTTCCATCTCTTACTCCGGCACCAGCCAGTTCCATCCCTAATGCTCCGCCGCCGCCGGACCTGATGCAGGCCGCTCAGTTCAAGAATGCCCGACCCTCTTTTCCTATGGGGCCTCAGTACCCGTTAGGCCCGGCGCCCCAAGGAGTCTGAAATCTGGTTTCCCTGTCATTCACGTTATTACAACACTCCCCAGGGATCTCAGGCCCTTCTTACGGTGGGGTATGGGGATTTAACCACTCATCGGGTAGGGGCCGTAGTAAACCCAGCCAACTCTAATCTGGCAAATATAAGTGGTTTATCCTAGCAGATAGCGTCCAAGGGAGGCCCGGTCATAACACAGGAGTGGCAGGCTTATATTGCTGCTCATGGCCCTTTGCAGCCGGGAGGAGTAATGGCCACCCAAGGGGGAAATTTGCCCTGTGATGTGGTGTTGCATGCTGTGGGCCCTGTATATGATCCCAATGTGCCTGAACGCAGCCGTGTAGTGCTACAGACTGTCCTAAGGGCTGTGGTCACCTTTGTAGGGCAGTTAGGGACAAGCACACTTCCTCATAGATCTCTGGCTATACCATTGATTTCCTCTGGCATTTTTGGTTACCCTCTGGGCCCTTGTATGCAGGAGCATGTTGAAGTTATCAAGGACTGTTTGCAGACTATTCCCAACCTCAATTTACAGGCAGTCAGGATCGTCTGTTGCCGTGAAGCCGGAATGGAAAGAGTCATGGCCCTGGTATCTGAACATATGGTGCCGTTAATGCATGCCCTTGTAAAGCAAGAAGAGTTGCAACCGCCACCACCGCCTGTCCCTGATGACACTCCAGCTGTAACATCGCAGGATAAGCATGATGAGAAGGTGAGATACAAGCCCTTTGATCCAATGCAGATTGATGCCATTGTCAATAAGTTGCCAGACCCTGATAAAAAGCCCGTGCAGTATGTGAGGAGGTTGGAGCAAATCAGACAAATTTACGGCGCCACCTGGGCGGATTTGGCAGGTATCACATCTATCAAGGCTTCAAGTTATTTCCTCCCCACCATAGAGAAGGAGATGGATTCTACTCAAATGGGACCTTTGAATAACTTCAAATCCGGACAAGAATATATGTCTCAACTCACCAAGTGGGCTCAGAATCGTCTCTCTGACCAACTCGGATCATTTCAGGATGTGCAACAAGAGTCTGGAGAATCTGTGGAAAAATAATCTCATCGCCACTCACGGTCCCTGTTCCAGCTGGTCCTTTTTCCGGTGTCTTTACCAAGTTCCTGGTGTCTGAGACCTGCCCTGTCAACCTTTTGGGAGCTGACCTCCTCCAAAGACTTCGTGCTACCATTGTCTTTGGTGATCAAGGGATGGAATTGCAATTACAAGACCCTGCCTCCCAACAGGGCAGTGAAGATCGCTGTGTTCTCAAGGCTTTCCCTCTGATGATGATGACTCTACAGCCCTCACCTCCCTTACACTTGCCAGACTTACCTGATGCCTTGTGGTCAACTGGACCTGATGATGTGGGACTGCTCAAAGTGCCTCCAGTGCAAGTCCACCTTAAACCTGGACATCCATATCCCAGGGTACCTCAATACCCATTGAAGCTTGTCCAAGAACGGAGCCTTGGTGTACAAATTACCTCCCTTTTAGGTTCTGGAGTTCTAGTTAGGTGTGTTTCAACCTGCAACACACCCTGTTTCCAGTAAAGAAGAAGACAGCCCCTGGAGACCCTCCAAAGTACAGGCTTGTACAGGACCTTAGAGCTGTCAACTCAGCCACTATTTTGGAAACACCTGTGGTACCCAATCAAAATAGCTTACTCTCTCAAGTGCCTACTTCACTTATGCTTTTTACTGTCATTGATCTGGCCAATGCCTTCTTCAGTGTCCTTCTCCATGAAGATTCACAGTTTTTATTTGCTTTCACGTTTTAAGGCTCACAGATGACCTGGACCAGGACGCCACAGGGGGCCCAGAACTCCCCTAACCAGTTCACACATGCTATGAAGTTGGTTCTGGATCCGTGGGTGATGAAGTATTCCCATGTGACACTTCTTCAGTATGTTGATGACCTACTTCTTTGTGGAACTGAAGAGAACCTGTCTGCTGCTTCTGAATCCCTACTTCTTTTTCTCCACTCTGCCAATTGCAAAGTCTCAAAGGCTAAGGTTCAATGGTGTAAAGAAAAGGTTATCTTCATTGGACACTGTATCTCTCAAAGCTCAAAGCATCTCACTGAGGACAGAAAACATGCCATAAAGGACATCCCGTATCCTAAGACATACTCTGCTCGGCAATCTTTCCTGGGACTCATAACCTACTGCCGGCAATGGATTCCTGATGCTTCAAGACTCATGCAACCCTTGTATGGCTGCCTCAAGACGGGAGGACCGGACTGGAACTATGCTGAAAACCCAAACATCTTTACCCAACAGCAAAACTGTTTCCAGGCTCTCAAGGTTGCTGTTGTCAGTGCGCCAGCCCTGGGTTTACCAGACTATACTCAACCGTTTCACCTTTTTGTCTCAGAGTCTGAAGGTCATGCTTCTGGTGTACTAGCTCAAAAACATGGTGACCGTTTCCGTCCTCTGGGGTATTACTCAGCAAGACTAGACCCTGTGGCTAGAACTGCTCCTTCCTATCTCAAGGCTGTCCACTCAGCTGATGTTCTGCTGGACAGGTCTGCTGATGCTGTCCTGGGACATGACTTAATCATTCAAGCTGGACATGATCTATCTGCCGTCCTTCAACAAACATCTCCTAAGCATCTGACAAGCCAAAGACACCTCAGGCTTTAATGTTCCCTACTTCTGCCTTCTAACATCAGCTTCCAGAAATGTACTACTATCAACCCTGCCACTTTGCTTCCACATTCTAGGGGGGAGCTACCCCTCTCCGATTGGAGACCAACACCAGATGACCCACATGATTGCGTGGAAGCACTGGAACGTGATATTTCTGCACCACAGAATGTGGTGACACAGGAGCTCTCCAACCCTGATTTACAACTATGGACTGATGGATCCCGTTTTGCAGACTCTTGTGGCAAGTTCCATACTGGATATGCTGTTACCACTGAAACGGAAGTTCTTCTGGCCGAAGCTTTGCCACCTCGCCTGTCATCACAGGAAGCTGAACTTGTGGCTCTTCAACAAGCATGTTACTTAGCGGATGGAAAAACTGCCAATGTTTATACTGACTCGAGATACGGTTACGGAATCTGCCATGACTTTGGGCTCTTGTGGAGGTCCAGAGGGTTCATTACCGCTACAGGTAGTCCGGTGAAACATGCACTCAGGATCAAGGCCTTGATGGAGGCGCTGGTATTACCTACACAAATTGCTGTGATCAAGGTTAATGCCCATGGGAAAGTCAACTCGAGAGAAGCCAGAGGAAATTATCTAGCGAACCAAGCTGCTAAAGCTGCTGCCATGAAGAATTTCTCAGCAAAGTGGGAAGAAGAAGAAACAGCAGAAGACCCCCATTGGGAGGACACCCCTAAATTTGTGATGCCTGCCCTTACCAGAGACCAGGCAAAGGAACAAGCAGCTACAAAGGGATCTGATGCCCGAAGAAAGCAGAAGGAGCTCATAGAGGACATGGAAATGGAGCATCCTGCTCTCAGAGTTAGCTACAAACTTGCCAGACCACCTGAAGAGAGATTGTGGGAGGAACAGAAATTGGTTTCTAAAGCAGAAGAACGGCAATGGAAAGAGGCAGGAGCTACCTGTGAGAACCGCAGATCTGCTGGACAGCATGGAGTCCCCCCACTCTACAAAGTGGATGGCAAACCCTGTTTGCCCAGAAGAATGTACCCAGCTGTTGCAGCATGGGCTCACGGGTCAACTCATAGAGGGAAGAATCAAGCCTTAGCTTGTATCAAGAAGCTGTACTGGGCCCCAGGAATCTCCTCCACTGTTATGGCCTACTCAAGAGCTTGTCCGGTTTGTGTCACCTGTAACCCAACAGCCACTGCCAAAGTCCCACTTCAACATCTCGCTAAACCAGATTACCCTTGGCAGAGGATTCAAGTCGACCACATCCAACTGCCAAAGTCAGGAAAGTATGAATATGTTTTAGTGGCTGTGGACATGTTTTCAGGATGGCCAGAAGCCTACCCAGTGACCAACATAACTGCCAGGACCACTGCTAAGAAGCTCATCACCGAAATCTCGTGCAGATTTGGAATCCCTGAAGTAATTGAATCTGATCAAGGACCAGCTTTCACTGCTAGCGTCTATGAGGAACTGTGGCACATGTTAGGGACAGGTTTGGGCCTGCACACTCCATACCATCCCTCTAGTTCAGCTAAAGTTGAGAGAATGAACTCCACAATTAAGACCCAGTTGTTGAAAATGAGTCAGGACTACCCACTCCCATGGCCAGACTTGCTGCCTGTAGTCCTATATCATATCAGACACACTCCACAGGCTAAACATGGGTTGACTCCTTTTGAGATTCTCTTTGGTGCACCGCCTAAGATAGGAGATATCAGGCCCCAAGAATTGTCTGAAACTAATGATAGAATTGTACAATTTGTGATTGCATTGTCTAAAGAATTGTCTAACATCCATTCTACAGTTTCTGCTTCTCTCCCAGAATCCACAGGTGACGTGGTCCACGATTTTGTACCTGGTGACCTGGTGTATGTGAAAAAGTTCGTTCGCAGAGACTGTCTTCAGCCAAGATTTGATGGTCCTTTTACAGTGATCCTGGTCACTCCTACTGCAGTAAAACTCGAAGGAAAGAGCACCTGGATCCACGCTTCACACTGCAAAAGAGACAAAACCAGCTGCCGGTGATTGAAGGAAGATGCTGTTGTTGCTCCTAGTTTTGGGGTTGGGAGTCAACCTCACTCCCATCTTCTCGATTTCAATTGTAAATAAGACTACAGATGCTACCATCCTGTGGGTAAATTTGACGTCCCCAGTAAATATCTGGCGCTTTGATTTCTGTGATATAGTCAAGTGCCATGAAACTCAAAGGGTGGTGGAGGGAACTATCCAATTCTACATATGTGTTACCAGACATCACAAAGCACCCACTGACCTTGTGGAGACCAGTGGAGGATAACACTGCGGGCACCAGTTAAAGCACTCAAACACAGTGAAACCCAAGGTGCATTGCTCCCTAGAATTTGAATATGCAGATGAAGTCCATGGAGCCTCGGTTAAGAGTCTACAACATGGACACCAGCCAGTTATCCCACCAGGGAAGGACCTAGCCCAGGGTATTAGTAGCCCTTAAGTCACTATCCAGCCCTTGCGAGCTTGAAGATATGGCCAGGGGTTTACCATGGACTAGGTATCCAACCACAGACAGCTGTTACGGGGTTGTTGCCCCTCATATGTGTTACCAGGACTAATAATGATAACTGTTATTATTGGTCAGACGCTGCCTGGAACACTGGAATTGATTGGGGATATAAACCTAAGGAGGCTATGTCCCCTAGAGATAAGGCAGGTCGAAGTCTTTGTGGGAGAATGCACCTGACAGCCCTTTCACAAGTATCCCGGGGTTGTATATGGGGTAGAAGCTGCCATCCCCTTCTTCTTAATCTGGAGAACCCCCAATCTGCTGATTTACAGACATTTGTGCTGGGAAGGTATTACAATTATGTTTTCAATGGTGGATATTATGGGAATTTAGGGCTTATACAACTTCGGGACATTAATTCCAGACCAACTAAGGCCCCCGCTACTGATAAGGTAACACCAGGCTCAAAATTACAGAATTTGCTTAATGAGGTAGTTCCCATTCCAGGTTTCAATTGGAAGGAGGTTTTCTCCATAGAAACTCAGACTACTCCCAGAAAGAACCTTGGAATGGGTAAGATATAATGTAAGGGCCCAGAATATCTCTATAGGATATATTGCTTGTGCTGCTGCAAATACCTATCTATACACACATGCACTGGCTTTTCCTGATGACAACACCACTACCTGTGTCATGAAGCTATTGAAGGGTATAAATTCTACTGATTGTTCAGAATATGTTCCATTGATCCACAAAGAACCTAGAGTGAGAGTTCCAGGAGGAGTGATCATATTAGCGGACAATTATACATGTTATATCTCAGATAACAATACAAATATTTCAGTAGGGATCTTGGAGCCAGGATTTTGCAAAGAAAATAGTTCTATAGGTACAGATTTGCTAGCCAAACATAGGCGATATATGTATGATATTTATTGGTTGTGTGGGGATGGTAAGCTCCGATCTAGGTTGCCTAATGCCTGGACAGGTCAATGCACCCTTATTAAACTGGCTATGCAGTTCAAAATTTTGCCATGGGATCCAGAGTCTCTCAGTGAACCTACCAGGGAGAGGAGAAGTATTGATCAACTCCATATGGGTTATGAAGAAGACCCTCAAGTATATATCGATGCTATTGGAGTGCCAAGGGGGGTGCCTGATCAGTTCAAGGCCCAGAATCAGGTATATGCTGGATTTGCTTCCATAATCCCACAGGTACAAATTAAAAAAAAATGTTGATTGGATCAATTATATATATTATAACGAACAGAGGTTTGTCAACTATAGCCGTGATGCTTTCCAAGGTATAGTCGAGGAACTAGGCCCTAATACCAGAATGACCCTCCAGAATAGGTTGGCGCAGGCAATGACGTCATTGTCTGCGCCAGAGGAGGAAGCCGGAAGAAGTCGGATGAAGCCGGAGGAGCGCGATGTCGGCAGCGGCCACAGGTGTAAGTATAATGATCTTACTTTACAGGTTTGGGCTGCAAGGGGGGGCCCTGGATACTGATGTGGGGGGCGCCTGTATACTGATGGTGGCGGGCGGGCGGCGGCCTGTATACCTCTGGGGCTGCTGCTATATATACCTCTGGGGCTGCTGCTGTATATACTACCTCTGGGGCTGCTGCTGTATATACCTCTGGGGCTGCTGCTGTAGATACCTCTGGGGCTGCTGCTGTAGATACCTCTGGGGCTGCTGCTGTAGATACCTCTGGGGCTGCTGCTGTATATACCTCTGGGGCTGCTGCTGTATATACCTCTGAGGCTGCTGCTATATATACCTCTGGGGCTGCTGCTATATATACCTCTGGGGCTGCTGCTGTATATACCTCTGGGGCTGCTGCTGTAGATACCTCTGGGGCTGCTGCTGTAGATACCTCTGGGGCTGCTGCTGTAGATACCTCTGGGGCTGCTGCTGTATATACCTCTGGGGCTGCTGCTGTATATACCTCTGGGGCTGCTGCTCTTCTTACAGTCTCTTTGACAGTTCTGTGACTCTTGTGGGTTTCTTGGTTATAATTTTGTCACCAATGATTTAACAGAGGTTTTGTATTGGGTTTAGATCAGGACTCTGTGATGGTCATTTCATTGTTTCAATGTTTTCTGTTTCAAGGAACTGCTTTACCAGTTTTGCTGTGTGACAGGGGACATTGTCCTGCATAATTATTGCTGACTGATTGAGAGCTAAACACAAGTAAGGAACAACATGTTGTTGAAGAATGTTCTGATACACACTTGCATTCACTCTGCCATGTAGCTATATGAGAGGTCCAACCCCTACAGCAGAAAACATTCCCCAAACCATGACACTTCCTCCACCACCTTTCACTGACTTCTTTACACACTTTAGGTTTAGTCTTTTCCCAGTTTGTTGATGATCATAATGTTTTTCATCATACCAAATAAATTAAACTTACTTTCATCACTAAAATTAACTATGGCCTACTTCTCCTCTGTCCACACAACATGCCTCTCACCAAAGGAAATTCGAGACTTTTGATTCTTTCTGCTAATGAGACATTTGGCCACTGTAGAGCGGGCTTTCAGTCCAAATGCTCTTAAACGTTATGACACTGTATGACGAGACAGATCCTTACCCTGTTCAGTGCTGAACCTATGCACAATTCCAGCTGCAGTGTTGAAATGATTACCCATGGACATTGTCCGAATTATCCTGTCCTCTCTAGCATTTGTCTTTCGAGGGCAACAAGCCTTCTTGGGGGACTTGAAAGAGTTTGTGATGTTGTAAAGATGCAATATTCTAGAAATCACAGACTTGGAACAACCAACTTCTGTGGCTATGGCTGATAGGGTGACCCCTTTGGCCTTATCTGGACAACCTGCTGCTGGAGGGTTTCAGTCACTTTTGGGATGGCAACAATTTTTGCAAAGTGAGTGCAAACTGGCAAGCTGGTTGTCAGCTAAACAGGGTTTTTCAGTTAATTGAGGAAATTAGCACTAGGTGCCAGAATAACACCAATAATTTGCAGGTATCAGAAAGTGTTCTCAAATTTTGATCAGTGATCCTTTTCATTAATCTCATTTACATTTTTAATCTGTGCTCTAGAATATATTCAATTTATGAAATAAGCTTAAAATATTGTATTTTTACTCATGTTAGGTTTAAGGATGAGCGAGTACCGTAATATTCGTACTCGCTATACTCGCAACAAGTAGGTACCAGTACTCACTACTCATTGTAAGTATAACAAGTCCTAATACTTTCGCAGTATATCTATAGACACACTGCAAAAGTAGCCTAAAAAATATTAAAAGTTATAAATAATAAAATTACATACTCACCTGTCCAACGCCTGCACCGGGACCGGCAAAGAAGACATCCGATCACCGGACAAGGACCTGTGACTACCAGCCAATCAGATGGCCGGTAGCGATCTGGCCAATCAGATGGCTACACGTCACAACCATGTGATCGCTAGCGGCCACCTGATTGGCCAGATTGCAAGGTCCTAGGTGTACTGTCAGGACCTGGCCAATCAGGTGGCCTCTAGCGATCACGTGGTTGTGACGTGTCGCCATCTGATTGGTCAGATCGCTACTGGCCATCTGATTTTCTGGTAGTCACAGGTCCTTATCCGGTGATCGGATGTTTTCTTTGCCGGTCCCGATGCAGGCGTTGGACAGGTGAGTATGTAATTTTGTTATTTTTAACAACTTTTAATCACTTTTAGGCTACTTTCGCAGTGTATCTATAGATACACTGCGGAAGTATTAGGACTACTCGCTACTCCCGAGTACACATAAGATACTCGGAGAGCAGCGAGTAGCCGAATACCACTACTATTCGGCGAGTACCGAATAGTAGCGAGTATACTCGCTCATCCCTAGTTAGGTTATTTTCACATAGGACAACACAATGATCTTACATCCCAATGGATACCTGGCTTCGGTAATACCCTTGTCATATCCTCAAGCTCGTAACTGAGCGAGATAGTGACTGAAAAGGCCACTTAATATGTTGGTTATGGTGGTCTCCGCAAGGAGTCCACCCCAGGGCTAGGTCCTTCCCTGGAGGGATATCTGGCTAGTCCCGTGTTTGAGACTTTTAAACAAGGCTCCACGGACTCAATTTGCATATTCAAATTCCCAGGGGCAATGCACCATGGATTTTACTGTGTTTGAGTGCTTTAGCCAGCTGCCCACAGTGTTTTCGTCGACTGGTCTCCCTGAGATCAGTCAGAGCTTTGTGATGTTGGTCTACCAGGCATTGCTCCCACCTAGCCAGAATCCTACTCCACAGTGATGAGGGGCAATACCCTGAAACAGCTGTCTGTGGATGGATACCTGGCTTTGGTAATTCCCTTGTCATATCCTTAAGCTCGTAATTGAGCAGGATAGTGACTGAAAAGGCCACTTTACATGGTGGTTATGGTGGTCTCCGCAAGGTGTCTACCCCAGGGCTAAGTCCTTCCCTGGAGGGATATATGGCTAGTCCCATGTTTGAGACTCTTAAACGAGGCTCCACGGACTCCATTTGCAAACACATTGATGTTGACATTAAAGAAATTGTGTGTTGTTCTCTAATTTTGATTGTCACTGTATATGTTCATCCTTACGTGTATACTTTGAACCTCTCTTGTTTATAAGAGACCAACCTATGGTATTTCTATCACCGTGTTGAATTACGCTGCACCTTGGTATACTAGTGAATATTGATCTCACTGAATAAAACATGAAGAATGCTATAATGCTAATAATAAATAGGCATAAAAGATGTTTCAACCCATATGCTGCTCACAACAGCAGCTATAACGGAAGGGAGATGCAAAGAGAGATTGCAGATATTCTGTAGACATATTCAGGTTCACTGTTTCTAAGGTAAATGTAAGAAGAGAACAATGTGCTCAGCTATCTCTCTTCCACTTCTACAGTCTCACTCTCCAAATTTTAATAGAACACGATAACCACAAATGTAATAAATTACTAATTTTTTGTCGCTATATGTGATCAGACTGTTCAGCTCTAAATACATTGTTTGTCATTGCTACTGTATTCATGGAATTAGCTATTATGTTGCAGATATGCTTAAGATATTTGCCATGTCATTCAATGAGTGCAAGAACATAACAATGCTATTTTTTTTCCCTACATATAGTCAGCTTCTATTTACTGTACATCAGTCAGAGTGCATATGTATGGTACAGAATCTAGAGCTGTGCTCGCTTCATACAGGGCAGATGCTGTAATATATAGCCAATGTCTGCCTGTAACACTAGTGATGATGATTTGCCAATGTGCATTCAGTGGAGAAGTGTTCAGAAATCGGGTTGTAATTTCACTGAGCAAAGTTGGGTGTATTACCATATGTTGGGCTCATACTTAACACTGGATAAATCGAGATATTTTTAAAATTTTGTTTCTATTTTAGTCCCTGGATGCTCTCTTGAATAGTACCGTATTTTTCGGACCATAAGGGTGCATTCACACTGCGTATTTTTACAGGAGTGCTGTTGCAGTTTTTTTTTAGGCAAAACCAGCAGTGGAACAATCAGAGGAAAAGTCTAAGGGTACCGTCACATTTGGCGACGGCACCGCCGATTTGTTAGGCGATGCAGGGGCGTGGCCTATCAGCACCGATAATGTAATTAGGCGATGTCGACGCCTTTTAATTGTCATCTGGTTTCAGAGCAGTGCTTTGAAACCAGGCAGCCGATCTGGGGCGATGTTTACATATCGCCCCATGTAAACGGCTGCCCGCGACCTGACAGGCGATGGGAGCCATAGGCTCCCATTGTACTGCAATGCCACTGGGGTGTTGAGACACCCCGGCGGTGATGCCGCTTGTCAGCTCGCCGGTGCATTGCCGGAGGTGTCTCCCCGTGTAAATGGGGGGCGGCGACGCTGGAGGGGCACCAAAAGCGTGCGCGCTCCCGCCAGTCGCCGCCGACATCTCCGGTGAGGTGGCACCGTGTGACGGGCCCCTAATAGAAACAAGTGCTCCACTTCTGTATTTAATCACCCACTGCTGGTTTTAATCAGCCACTCCTGGCTTTGGCTACAAAAACTGCAAGCGCACATGCGTAAAAATACGCAGCGTGTGAACGCACCCCAAGACACACTTTTTTCCTCCAGATTTTAGAGGAAAGTGTGGGGTGCGTCTTATGGTCCAAATGTTCTTTGGCTGGCTATGTGGAGGGACCAGCGGGGTAGTGGGAGCACGGTGGAATGTCCCCGCTGCTGGAATCCGGCACTGTAGAAACCACGTATGCCTGATACTTAGAGTGGAGGAATATTCATTAGCTGCTTCCCCACCCACCTGTCAGCGCCGAACAGTGAGCAGCTAATGAATATTCCTCCACTCGGATGAACCATGTGGTTTCCCCAGGGCTGGATTCCAGCAGTGCTGGTAACAGGATACCATGGGAGCACAGTCTGTTTTCACATTAAACATCTTGCAGCTGATCTAGAGGAATTCTGTCCCATAGAACAGGCCCTGTGATGAGGTAATGAAGGGGGCGGGCTGGAGCATCACATGACAGCACTCCTTCATTACATGTGATGCTCCAGTCCGCAATCTTCATTACCTCATCACAGGGCCTGTTCTATGGGACAGAATTGCTATCGATCAGCAGCAAGATCACAGTGATAGCAGCTAGTGATGGGCAGTCCGGCTCTTTTTAGTGATCTGGCTCATTCAGCTCCGCTGTCCAAAAAAAGCCGGCTTCTTGTAATGCGGTACCTTGTAATGATTACAGAACTTTGCCTGTACAGGGATCTCCTCATTCTACACATGTACAGGGATATAGTGATGCAGTGTAGACTGTTTTTTATCATTCCTGTGTCCTCAGATTGTCAGCTACTGTGATCAGGGCTCTCTCCCTTTGTTACTTTCTGTCATTGTTCTTAGTAAGTGTTGTGATATCTGCTGCTCTGTATTGGAATATTATTCTGTCCTCAGGATTATTCCTATACAGTACAGCCCTGGCCATATTGTCACTGTAACGCTGATTACACTGATACATGCAGCGAAGGATCCATTTTTTGGATGCTGTATTATTATTGGCCTGTAAAGGTTTTCATGCAGACGACATCACAATGGGTGCGGCTCTGTGGTGCTGGGGGCGGCGGCTGTCTCTTGCCCCTGTCTGTTACCCCCCCCCTGTTTGCTGTTTCTCTTCCGCCTGTGCTCTCTCCTTTGACCTGTCTTCCCCGTGCGCTGTCTTCTTCTCTCATGTGCTCTCTCCTTTGCCTGTGTGATATCTCTCTGCCCCCGTGCGCTCTTTTTGCCCCACACTATGCGCTATCTCTCTGTCCTGCCCTTTGCGCTCTCTCTGCTCCCGAGTGCCGGATCCAGCAGAACCACACTTGCCGCACCGGACTGTAAGTCCCATAGACAATGCATAGGGCTTGCTGGAATGGTGCTGCAAGAGCGGCCATTAGGCGGCAGATGCGGTAAATCTGCCGGATTTGCCGCACATCAGCAAAAACTGATGTGAAAGGCCTGACTCTGAAATAAAACTGTCAGTTTCTGACTCTACACTTTATATATTGTACCAGCAAACTTAGTTACAGACCTTAATGACAACACAAGTCATGTGCACTAAGGAGCCAATCAATGTGAGTGTAATCTTTCATGTGGGAGGAGCCCCACAGGTCCTTACCATTCCACACTTAGGCCATGTGCACATGTTCAGTATTTGATGAGTTTTTTACCTCAGGATTTGTAGCCAAAACCAGGAGTTGATAATTAAAACAGAAGTGGTGCAGGTGTTTCTATTAGACTTTTCCTCTTATTGCTCCACTCCTGGTTTTGTCTACAAATCCTGAGGTAAAAAACTCATCAAATACTCAGCGTGTGCACATGGCCTTTGCACTGCAATTCCTGCTCTCACAGTACACAGTCACCAGCAGTCAGAGGATTAAGGAAAAAAAAGACTTGGCTCACTCACAGTGGAGAGCCGACTCTTTGTGTTGGCTCGTTCATGAACGACACATCACCAACAGCAGCAGTTAATGTAAGTGTAAAAGCCAAAACTGAATTGTAATTCTCAATAATATACGTTAGAGTACAAGCATTCTATTACTCCTGTGGTGAACTATAACCCGCAGCATGCCAAAGGATCTGCAGGACATGCTGGGAGTTATAGTTCTCCCTTGATATGAATTGCACCTATGAGATCTTAAGCAGCACTCCAGTGTTTTCTCTTCAGCACTGGAGTGGTGTTTTAAATAGTAGCTCCCTCCCCTGGTTCTTATACTCACCTTCTGGCATTTTTATACTGTACTTTACCTACACCGCTCAGTCCCGTGGCACCATCACTCCCCTTTTACCACATTTTTTGCTTAAAATCTTTTTTTACCTATTTTTTACTTCTAAAACCTGGGTGCGTCTTATGGTACGGTGCGTCTTATAGTCCAAAATGTACAGTATATTATTATGGGTTATGTTGTAGTGATTGGCGAATCCGCCTGTTCAGGTTCGCCGGAGCTGCCTGGACATTTTTTTAAATTTGGAGTTCACGGCTGAATGTGACTCAAATTTGAGTCCCAACCCCGACATCGAAATTTAAAGTTATTAGATGGGGCTGGGGGGCTGTGAAAAGAAAGCTTTTAGTGATTAAACATAATTTTTATACTTATTGGTGTCTGGCCGCTTATACTTCCAAGTACTTCCAAGCTCATTAACGTCCTGGATATTCACTGCTGAGGGGCTCAACAGCCAATGACACAGTTACATAGAGTTGGCATCTGTGATTGACTGCTGGAGTAAAGAGCCAATCACAAACATCCATTTTCTGTGACAGCATCTGTGATTGGTTGTTCCGCTCTTCACCCATAAACTGACATCATAGTACTGTAAAAATAAACTATTGATTTTAAAAAATGATGTAGCACTTCGCATATATTTTTGATGCGCAGATAAAGCAGATAGCTACAGGCTGCCACCCCCAGCTGCCTGGCTTTACCTTGGATGGTGATCAAAAGTCAGGAAAGCCCAAATTGTTTTATAAATTATTAAAAAAAAAAAATGAGTGAGCTCCCACCATATTTTGATCGGCAGCTCGGGGCTGGGATTCTCAGCATGGTAAGGCCCAAGCATTCTGGGCCCCCGATGCTAAAAACAACAGCCCACAGCCACCCCTGGAATTGGCGCAGTCATTATAGCGCCATTTCCAGGCGCTTTATTTGGCTCTTCCAGTGGCTGTGGTGCGGGGTGGCACGCTGGGTAATAAAGGGGTTAGTACCAGCTTTGTATTATCAGTTGGTACTAACCCTGAAATTCATGGCATCACACCAAACTAGACATGGCCACCATGACTTTCTAGTAAACAGGAAAAAAACACAATACAGAGAAAATAAATGTTTAATAAAACTCAAACAC
Source organism: Allobates femoralis (assembly GCA_033576535.1). NCBI lineage: Eukaryota > Metazoa > Chordata > Amphibia > Anura > Aromobatidae > Allobates > Allobates femoralis. The sequence goes on from JARQOC010000003.1 coordinate 625,832,078, forward strand.
ATTTAGAGACTCCATGTTTAATAAATAAAAAAAATCCTTGCTCTGACGTAATCCACAGGTCTTCTGTCTTCAGCTCTGCTACATCTTTGCAATCAGACAATATGTCTGCTGACAGAGATGAGCAGGCACAGAATAACAGTAGAACACACCTGTAAGTGATAGAAGCGCTCAGCTGGCCTCCAGCCGCCGACCGTGTTTCCTGTGCATTGCAAATAATGCATACTTTCAAATGCATGGCTATTTTTACAAGCGTTAGAATGCATTTTTGCAATGTAAGTCTACGGTACATTGCATTTGTGCTGATTTACAACGGATCCGTTGCAACGAACAGCATAAATGCAATGTTAACAGCTGCGAAGAGGGGAGACAGAGCCCTGGATAACGCCTAGTCAGTCTACTGATGGTTCTATCATGTCCATTGCCCAGTATGTCCTTCCAGCCTTTGTGGCACTATTATGCCCATTGCCCAGTATGTACTGCCTGCCTCTGTGGTACTATCATGCTAGTACTACCACTAGTGACTGTCAGGACATGCTGGGTGGGCATGATAGTACCACAGATGTTGGCAGGACATATTGGGCAATGGGCATGCATGATAGTACCACCAGAGGCTGGCATAACATGCTTGCCAATGGCCATGGTAATCATGGCCATTGCCCAGTAGTATGTGCTGCCAGCCTCAGCTAAGGGTCCCAGGCAGTTACCTTCTCATCCGTTCTGCTGCTGGCTGGGAGTCCTGTACAGTGCAGCATGTAGTGTGAATGCCACACTATGGAGATGCTGCTTCTACTGCTGCCACATGGAGGAGAGGCTCAGGGCCACATAGAGATTACAGGGGCCGCATAAGGGGCGGATATGGGTCCCAATCAGGGGCATACATAGAGATCAATGGGCACTCTCAGGGGCGTGCATAAAGACCATGGGGTCGAATCATAGGCGTACATGGATAACAAGGGGCAGTGTCAGGGGCGTGTATAAAAATCATGGGGCCCACTCAGGGATCACACATAGAGATCATGGGGCCCACTCAGATGCGTACATAGAGATCATCATGGGGCCCACTCAGAGGTGTACATACAGATTACAGGGCCCACACATAGGCGCACATAGAGATTATGGGGCCCACACAGAGGTGCACAGAGATCATGGGGCCCACTCAGATGCGTACATAGAGATCATCATGGGGCCCACACATAGGCGCACATAGAGATCATGGGGCCCACACATAGGCGCACATAGAGATCATGGGGCCCACACATAGGCGCACATAGAGATCATCATGGGGCCCACACATAGGCGCACATAGAGATCATCATGGGGCCCACACATAGGCGCACATAGAAATCATGGGGCCCACTCAGATGCGTACATAGAGATCTTCATGGGGCCCACACATAGACGCACATAGAGATCATGGGGCCCACACATAGGCGCACATAGAGATCATCATGGGGCCCACACATAGGCGCACATAGAGATCATGGGGCCCACACATAGGCGCACATAGAGATCATCATGGGGCCCACACATAGGCGCACATAGAGATCATGGGGCCCACACATAGGCGCACATAGAGATCATCGGGCCCACTCAGGGGCGTACATAGAGATCATCATGGGGCCCACACATAGGCGCACATAGAGATCATGGGGCCCACTCAGGGGCGTACATAGAGATCATCATGGGGCCCACACATAGGCGCACATACAGATCATGGGGCCCACATAGAGATCATGGGGCCCACTCAGGGGCGTACATAGAGATCATCAATGGGCCCACACATAGGCGCACATAGAGATCATGGGGCCCACATAAAGATCATGGGGCCCACTCAGGGGCGTACATAGAGATCATCATGGGGCCCACACATAGGCGCACATAGAGATCATGGGGCTCCGTGAGGTTAGGCTCTCACCGCACCCCAGTATGGTGCCATCAGGGAGCTCCCACAGTGTTTGCTTCATACTAAGGCCTGTGATGCCCTGTGGGACCTCCCTGATGGCACCATGCTGGGGGCAGTAGTAGAAGCAGCAGCAGCATCTCCTCACACTAAATGCTGCACAGCACTACAGGCTCCCAGCAGGTGAGACTGGATGGTGGAGGCTGCAGCACAGTAAGGGACCCCCAGGCCCATCTCTTATGGCAGAATGGGCTCCTCAGTTACCAGGACGACACCCCCCTCACCCAAGCCTCCTTCCCCTGCCCCCCGCCTTTATAGTCACCCTGGGCCTGACTGTCTGCAGGGACGACGGCGGGTCCCTCTCCTCGTCAGCGATGCTGCCGGCAGCTGCGCTGCGCACACAGCCTGGTTGGAGGCAGTCATCACAAGCTGAGACTGTCTCCATCTGCGCACGCGCCAGCAGTGTCGCGCTGCGCAGAGGAGGCTGAGCGGCACTGCAACAGCAGGCAAAACACGGAGAGCTCTCTTCGTGCTTTGCTACTGCAAGACAACTCAAGAACATAATCACTAATCATATCGGCAGTGCGCCGATATGATTAGTGATAGTATAGGGGGGGGGCCTCACACGTCTCCCTGCAGGGCCCAGGGGGAGTATGGGGGCGTGGCTAAGTGGGCGGGGCTAAAAAGTGTCGGGGCCCCCGGGGGATCTCTCGATCTCCCGCCGGGCCAGTCCGCCCCTGTACATTCAGCCATCCACAGGATGAGAAAACATGTACTTGTCCTACTGTTCATACTCGAACAAGCTTAACTTGCAACAATATACAGGTGAGGGTTCAATAAGTTCTCTCATCAGAGGCACAGATGAAAATGGCTGCTGTGCCTGGGTTCACCACAATGCAACCTGGGAGACTTCCCATAACACATTGCAACTGAACTAAAACAAGTATATAACATCGCCGGCAGATGGTGCTGTTACTGCACAATGTAATGCTGTAATACATTAATTAATAGGAGCCAAACATTAAATGACTAATGCTAAGAGCAGCTGAATTATCAGCTGGGACAGAACACAGAAATCCTGTGAATTCCATATTTTCTTGACTTTTCCTTCTTTGTGTTGCAATTAGTGATGGGCGAATCCTAAACTACTCGGAATCGCTAGACGAGTCTGAGTCCAGGACCCGCTACTCGTTGCGAGTCTAGCGATTCCAATGTTAATGAATGGGGAACGAGTATTGCAGCGATTCCTCTGCTGCCGGACCCTATAAGGGGTCTGGCAGCAGAGGAAAAACCTGCAAATCCCCATGTTATTGTTTTAAAGCCAGCGGCAAAAAGCCGCTGGCTTTTAAAGAATAGTAAAAAAAAAAATAAAGGATTGAACCGGGGGAGGGGTAGGGGGGGTAAGGGAGGGGGGTGGAGGGGAGGGTGGAGAGGGTGGGGGTGCACCGCTTCGGCCGGCTACTTACCGCTGCCTCCGCCGGCGCCGGCTGCAGACTCGCTCCCCGAGTCTCTGCTGCTTTTTCCGGAGGTTCCCGAACACTGACAGAAGCAGTGAATAAATTAACTTCCGTCACTGCTCGGGAATCGCCAGCAGCAGAGCGAGTCTGGCTGACAGCAGAGTTCAGCTCAGGTCATAATAACCTGAGCTGAACCCTGACTGTTTAGTCAGTTCTCAGCTCTGCTACATCCCTGTCTGTCTAAGCACAGACAGGGAAGTAGCAGAGCTGAGATTATGTTTTGGACTACGTCGGACGGAAGAGGATTTTTTTAATTAAAGATGGAGTCCCTAATGGCTTTCTTTTTTTATTTCTAATAAAAAAAATTTTCTCTGTGTTGTGTTTTTTTTTAAACAATTTAATAGAAATTCATGGCGGTCATGTCTAATATTGGCGTGACCGCCATAAATTTCGGGCCATCTTCTGGGGCGGCTGCGGGCTGCAATTTGCAGCGGGGGTGCCCAGAAAGCTTGGGCCTCCCTGCGCTGCGGATTCCAGCCCCCAGCTGCTTAGCCTCTGACAAAACTAGGATTGCCATTGATTTGCATTGGACTCGTTACTGTGCGAGTAATCGCTGGGAAACTCGCAGAGTACCGAGTCCTGCGAGTCCCTTACTACTCGCAGAGTAACGAGTCCTAGCGAGTAGACTCGCCCATCCCTAGTTGCAATTTCAATGTTAATGAATCTACACGGTGGGCCATTTATATGGATGCACCTAAATAAAATGGATATGGTTGGTGATATCAACTTCCTGTTTGTGGCACATTAGTATATGGGAGGGGGAAAAAATTTCCAGATGGGTGGTGACGATGGCGGCCATTTTGAAGTTGGCCATTTTGGATCGAACTTTATTTTTTTCAATGGGAAGAGGGTCATGTGACACATCAAACTTATTGAGAATTCCATAAGAAAAACAGTGGTATGCTTGGTTTTAATGTAACTTTATTCTTTCATGAATTATTTACAAGTTTATGACCACTTATAAAATGTGTTCAATGTGCTGCCCATTGTGTTGGATTTTCAATGCAACCCTCTTCTCCCACTCTTGACACACTGATAGCAACACAGCAGAAGAAATACTAGCACAGGCTTCCAGTATCCATTGTCTCAGATGTTGTACATCTCATATCTTTACAGCAAAGACTATTGCCTTCAGATGAGTGATGAGGCAAACTTTTTTTGTGAATAGTGAAGTTAACAAACAAACCCACCGCTATTGGTCTGAAACTAACCCACAGTGGATAGATCCCTCCAAGACTGTTGGAACACAAACATTGATGGTATGGTGTGGTATATGGAGTACAAAGATAGTGGGGCCATTCTTCATCAAAGGAAACCTCAATGGCACTGGATATCTGAAATTGCTACATGATTCAGATATCCAGTGTTATTGAGGTATTGAAACTCATACACAGTATGTGCCCCTGCTATGTACTGTGCAATGGATATGTCTGAATGTACAGGAATATGGTCTGATCATACCACATCTCCTGTGCCGAGATAATCTTATATATGTGTCCCTGCTATGTACTGTGTAATGGATGTGTCTGACCATACAGGGATATGATCTGATCATACCACATCTCCTGTGCTGAGATAATCCTATATATGTGTCCCTGCTATGTACTGTGTAATGGATGTGTCTGACCATACAGGGACATGGTCTGATCATACCACATCTCCTGGCCAGGGAAATATGCAGGCAACTATATAGATAGCACAACAGGGAATCATAAATGATTTTTTTTGTGAAATAAAACATTTTCCCTGCTTGTTTTTTTTAATGGTTTATCTAAAAAAAAAAATTATTTGTGATCCTGTTTTGTAATGTCTGTATACTGTTTTGTGTCTTCTGCGGCCCAGGAGATGTGGTGTGATCAGACTATGGCCCTGTATCGTCAGACATGACCAATACACAGTATATAGCAGGGACACATATATAAGATTATCTCAGCCCAGGAGATGTGGTATGATCAGACCATGTCCCTGTACGGTCAGACACATCCATTACACAGTACATAGCAGGGACACATATATAAGATTATCTCAGCACAAGAGATGAGGTATGATCAGACCATGTTCCTGTATGGTCTGACACATTCATTACACAGTACATAGCAGGGGCACATATATAAGATTATCTCAGCACAGGAGATGTGGTATGATCAAACCATGTCCCTGTACAGTCAGACACATCCATTACACTGTACATAGCAGGGACACATATTTAAGATTGGGTAGGGTCACATTAAAAACAAGAATTGCATTCACCGCATCCGGATCCGAATGCGGTGAACGCAATGCCGGGCACACACATTTTTGTGCAAAAACGTGTGCAGAATACCGCACTGCGGTAACCGGATGGCTCAGGATGTGTAATCCTGAGCCATCCGGTAACTGCATAGGTTGCGGATCCCGGCTATTGCCGGGATCAGCAAACTTATTAAAGAGTTAAATTGATTACCTAAAGGACTGTTTGAGGTCTGTAGGGGGGCTTAGACCCCCCTACAGACCGGCCGGCCACTTCAATAGCCTTCTTCTACAATTTCCCACCTGGCACGGGCTCCTCGGAGCTCCGTGCATGTCAACCAAAGTCCCACGTGCCCCCCCCGTATCACTATAGAGGGGTGCTTACACCTCTCTAGTACAGTTATGCTTTAATTATGTGTACTACATAAAGGATTATTACAGTCGCCATGTAAGTTCATACTTACATGCTCTCGTAGGCGGAGTCCAGGGATTTCCATGGGCGGGGCTGTGTGCAGCAGCCTCCGCCCGCTCATTCTTGATGGCCGCCCCTCTGGCCTTAATCCAGTGTTGTGAGGGCGGCCGCGTCATGAAAGGGGCGTGGCCAACCGTGGCACATAGTTAGCCACGCCCCTTTCATGACGCGGCCGCCCTCACAACACTGGATTAAGGCCAGAGGGGGCGGCCATCAAGAATGAGCGGGCGGAGGCTGCTGCACACAGCCCCGCCCATGGAAATCCCTGGACTCCGCCTACGAGAGCATGTAAGTATGAACTTACATGGCGACTGTAATAATCCTTTATGTAGTACACATAATTAAAGCATAACTGTACTAGAGGGGTGTAAGCACCCCTCTATAGTGATACGGGGGGGGCACGGGGGACTTTGGTTGACATGCACGGAGCTCCGAGGAGCCCGTGCCAGGTGGGAAATTGTAGAAGAAGGCTATTGAAGTGGCCGGCCGGTCTGTAGGGGGGTCAAAGCCCCCCTACAGACCTCAAACAGTCCTTTAGGTAATCAATTTAACTCTTTAATAAGTTTGCTGATCCTGGCAATAGCCGGGATCCGCAACCTATGCAGTTACCGGATGGCTCAGGATTACACATCCTGAGCCATCCGGTTACTGCAGTGCGGTACAGGGAAACGCTGCGAAAACTGCTGCCTGCATGATTTTTAACGCAGGCAGCAGTGCCGGATACGGCCACCGGATGGCTTGTGAAGCCATCCGGTGTTTTGCATAGGCTCCTATGAGGAGCGTTTCCTGGTCCGGTTTTGAGCTTTTTGAAAGCTCAAAACCGGATCAGGATTCTAAAAAAAAACCTGAAATGTGACCCTACCCATTATCTCAACACAGGAACATTTTTTAAACATCCAGTTGTGGAAATCATTATTATTCCAAGGTCTATTGATTAAAATTAACTTTTTTTGTGGGAAACCCCCTTTGAATGTAATTTGTAACAAAGCTCCTATTTACATCATACTAAAGTCTATTGTTACACAAATAAAGTTAAATGTTAGAATCTGAGAGTCCTCAGTGATTGATACCTTTTAACTGTTAACTGAAAAGATGGTAAGAAAAAGCAAAGCAAGCTTTCGAGACTCTATGGCCTCTTCATCAGGTTGATAATGACACAAATTCTGAAGACACTCACATATATACATATGCAGGGTAGGATGATTCAGTAAATACGACAGGTGACGTAAAGCAGGCAATATTAGTCAGTCTTGGGAGGGGGAAATCAGCTGGGGAGGTAAAATCAAGGCTCTGAGATAAGAGGCACAGATTGTTTTATTGTTCTATAATTGGTGGTTGGTTGAGACCTGAATATTCCAGTCAATGAATGTAGAAAGACATAAATCCACGTGAAACATTAATTCCTGCTTTAAATGTGTCAAAGTTGTGCTGTGATCTGTAGTTACCTTTTAGAACTAGTATTTTGTACCAATTGTACCAATATTGTGTGATCAGGCCTACAGAAATGTCTAGGCACAGGTAAATCTGTCATTCTTTCCTTTATTGTATGGCGATGAGAGTTCATACTAGTTCTGAGTTGTTGCCACATCTCCCCTACATATAGATTTCCACTCATACATTTAGTAAATACATTCCTTGTGGTGCAGCTGAAGTTACCATGGATCTTGTAGTCCTGATCTATGCTGGGAATCTTTATCTTGTTTGTAAATTGTTGTCATTACAGATGAACAGGTTTTGCACCTGTTCTGGTTACAGGAAAGGTTCCTGTTGCTGTTAGAGAAGACAGGGAGCTTCTGACAATGATGCATTTTAGATTCGGGGGCTGCCTAAAATACAGAAGTGGGGGGGTTCTGGAAAAGTGAAATTCCACAAAGGTTTTTTTTTATATGTTTATCATATTCACTATATGGTAAAACTGACCTTACAAGATGATTACTCCGGTCAGTATGAGTACGCTGACACCAAACTTGTAGAAATCTTTTTATTTATTTGGTGAAAAAAAATTCTGAAACTTGTTACAAAATAAATATATTTGCTTTTATTACCATTTTCCGAAACCCATAATATTTTCTTTTTTGGGATATGGGGCTATGTGAGGGCTTATCTTGAACCTTGAGCTGCCATTTTTAGTGATATCATTTGGGGCAAATTCAATGTCTTGATCACCTCTTATTGCATTTTATTGCATTGTTGCAGCAGACACAAAAACATAATTGTGTTTTTTTTTCTCATTAAGCCACTTACTGGTCAGATCACTTTACTTTGATAGGTCAGACTGTTACGAGTGCCGCGATACCAAATATATGTAGTTTTTATGTTTAATTAAATGTTCTAATGCTTTTATCAGTGTAGCTCTTGCTGTAGACCATGCAGGCCCTAAGTGAGTTTAGGTCCTGGGTAATTGCCCAGCTTGCCCCCCACCACCACCACTAACCCTGGTCCTGGTCCTACCTAGGGAATACCTGTCATCCTTCCTGAAATGAACTATAAGCTCCTGAAAAAAGGGTAAACTCCTGGATTCCTAGAATAGCAAGAAAACTTCCAGCAGAAGGAAAGCGACATTCTTTCAATCTTTTATATTGCCATCACACCAGACCCCAAAATACAGAGGCACATTCAGAGAACAGGACAAAGATGCGGTGATCTGCACAGAGAGTGTGTTTATATTAGGAAGGTTGAGTATTAACTCAAAGAAGTTCCCCGACTTCACACGGAATCTCAGTGCATTGTATGATATGCAGCATCAGACTGTTTCACTCTTCTATTTATGCTAGATTATTTTGTGTCAGCTCCTACAGCCATTATATCTTCTATCCTGTAGCTTTCACCAATTTTCATCCTATGCAGCTTTATCTATAGTTGTTCATTTCTCTTTGAACTAGTGCTTGGACGTTAGCTTCTTTGATGTTTTTCATACACAGTAAACATACAGTGCCTTGGAATATAACCATACCCTGTCACAATTTTCAGATTTATAGTTGTAAAATATTTCGAAAACTTTGTGTATCATGTTCTTTGCTGTCCACAAATACTCAAAACTTTGTGTTAGCATATCACATAAAATCTAATCAAATAAATTTAAGTTTGTGGGAGGACTTTGCTCCCCCTTACTATAAAAATGCTCTGTGCTCATGTATTGGTAACTGTGATATAATTATGCTCATTACTATGTGTTGGTTGCCCTCTAGGGGATAAGGTAAAGAGTGTTCACATGTTAGTCAGGAGTTAACAAATATGATTACTGGTGCTCTTGGTGGGAGGGGCTTAGTCTACAAAAGGGAGAGCACACAGTGACTTATATAGGAGAGTCCCCAGTAGGTGAAAAAGGATTCACAGTAACATTAATCAATTCAACCCTTGCCACTGTGGGAGATGTATGTTTTGTGGCATGAACCATGGGGAAACACGGTGCAGGCAGTGGGAGAACAGGTTTCCAAGAAACAACCCTAAACTCTGTATCACGTATTGACTGAATTTGCAGTCCTGGAGTGTTGCTGCTGTGCTATTTAATTGATATTTTTTTTCCCTTGGTGTGATGCTTGCAGCTCTGCCGGTGGAGGAGTGAGTCATAGCTCAGGTGGAGGTGAAGGGGTGTGTCGTATCATTCAGATCTCCACTCCCCTAGCCTTGAAATGGCTCCACTTCCCTTCACTAGGTGTCACAGATTGACTTCATTCTCATCTAGGACCTGTGCAGACATGCTGCTGGAGCAGCTGCTGTCCTCTTCCATTGGAGTGGTGTCCTAATCCTGGTCCGTGGTGGAGGTAGGGGCTCTTAGCAGAGGGGAGGTTGAGGAGTCGAGGGAAATGGTGGTGGACCAAACCTCCTCATCTTCACAGGTACCTTTGGGAGCAGGCCTAGTAAGGGACCCCAAGTCCAGGACTAGACCTGCCTCCCAGTTGCCCTTGCCCATTATCTCTTCCTGCTCCATTCCCCTCATCTGCTCCATGCATGATACCCTGATTCTAGCAGCTCCCTATTAGGGCCACAGCGCTAAAGATGGCAGGAACTTGATTTTCTTGTAGCTGAAGAGCATGGTGTCTGATGTAAGGGCAGTAGCCCAGAGATACTGAAATGGGGAGAGCAGTCTGCCGCACTTGAAGGAACTATATATATGCCTGAACATGTCCCATTTCAAGATTGTGTCTATCATTCATGAGATTGTTTAAGTAAAAGTTTTTTATTGGAACTAATTGACTCTTTGTGCACTTTTTGCCCTCATCAAGGGCAACAACTACTGAACCTTTTACTCAGGGAGCCAGTTAGGGTGTGCAATGCTACTGTGGGCCCTGGGTTGTGCTGCGGACTGGGCCCAGACTTGAGCCTGACTATCGAGCCCCTGTGCTTAGAGCCACTCCACACTTGGCATAGTCGGCAGGACGGCTTCATGTGTACAGAACAACAAGACCATGTCCACAGAGTACAATCGAAATGGAGAAGGGCCACCTGTGTGTGGCTAGAGGCTTAAAATGACCACTGCTGTGTAGAGAAAGAGACAAGTTTGTTGTGAGCATATCAATGGCTTGATGATGCAAAGGTATGGCTCACCATCAAGAGGAAATGAGAACTACTAGTCCCTGTTAGGTGTGACCAAGGAAAACACCCTGCCCTTTGGTGAGTCCCAGCTTGGAACGAGCAATGATGGAGAAAAGGGAGGTGAGACAACCAGAAGAGGTCTCACTTAATGAGGTGCCTTCTGGAACAGGGTTATTCCCTTGCTTCCATAATGCCTCAGACTGAAGGTAGACATGGACATGGACAATACTACATGTGTTATATCAGCCAGCAGACTCGCCCGCGTGGGACCTGGTCAGGTCGGTTTAGCTTCGGACAGGTAGGAGAGGGGGTTTCCCATTCACAGGGCCTTAAGTACAACCTGGCGGAATCCATGAAGGAACTGGGCCCACTGATGCTGCCTGGGCATGGTCTCACTTAGGAGCCCAAACTGGGATCTCCTCTTTGTGAAATATGGAAAGATGTGCAAGGATAACCGGGTAGGGCCCCGTCCGGGGCGTGGAGTTTTGCAGGTCACTCCATGACCACTGTATTCTCTGTGAGTTGGGGGAGTCACCGGTGCCAGCGCTCCCTGAGGCTAGTGTTGTTCTGTCAACTGTATCATCATCCTGAAAAACAATAATGGCACATGGATTTGTTAGCTTCCTCCTACATCATTCTCCCCGTGCATCTGAGCTCTGCAGAGCTCACAACATATGCAGTGAGACCAGAGCAGTGAGGGAATGAGAATAGATGAGTATATGTATATATTATATTATCAATGAGCACATCGTGGGGGCCATTATACTGATTGGAGAGCTATATGGGGCCCATTATATAATTAGAAGGGCTAAGTGTGTGTGTGTCATTATAATGTTTGTGGGGGCTACATAGGGGTAATTATAGTCTGGTGGGCTATGTGTGGACCATTATAATGTTTTTAGGACTATGTGTGGGCCAATTATACTATTTGGAGGGCTATGTGAGGAGGCATTATACTCCTTGAAGGGCTATGTAAGGGTTATTATACTGATTACAGTGCATTGTGGAATTCCATTACACTGTTTGCACGATTTGTGGGGGGCAATATATTGCTTAGAGGGCTATGTGGGGGGTTATTATGCTGTTGGAAAGGCTTTTTGGGGGCCATTATATTGTTTGTAGGGCTATGTAAGGGGCTGTTATACTGTTTGGGGGGACTAGTTGGGGTCTTTATACAGTGTTAAGGACGTTGCACAGTATGGAGGGTTGTGTTGAATCCATCATACTGAGTAGAGAGTTGTGTTGGGGTCATAATACTATGTGGAGAACTGTGTATGACCCGTTATTTTATGTGGAGGGGTGTGGGGTCCATTATACTGTATTGGAGGCCACTATACTATATAGAGGGCTGTGTGAGGGCCATCATATTGTGTGGCAGGCTGTGTTAGAGTCACTGTTATGCGCATCATACTGTGTTAGGGTCATCATAATTTGCAGGAGGACTGTAGGATCATCATGAAGTGGAGGGTACTCTAAGGGGGGAACTTTTGTTGGCATCATACTTTATTGGGGCTATGAAAGATAAAAGGTGTATCAACAAACATTATTTTTTTGGTAGGCGGCCCATTTAGGACTTCTGTTATGAGACCCTATGATTTTATGTATGCTCCTGGTTACAATCGCTCTCAACCCTTCCCATCTTCCAATTAGTTCCATATTGGGAATCCCCCTATGTTCAGGCCCACTACATTGAACCCTTTGATATTTCATTCCCTCAAAGCGTAGGACACAGTGAAATGCCTTCAATCTCTTTGGGTTAGTTGAGACTTTCCATCTAGTATAGACAACCACTGTTTCTCATGGAGACAGGGGAATGCCTGAGAATACTTATCAGTTCTTTTCTTCCTTAGACTTAGACTTAATGTCTTTAGAGGTCTTCAGAGAGAACTATTTAATCCCTTCTTCAGAACACTTAAGATACTTTCAAATAAAGTGCTGGCTGTTGAATTATCTTCTATATCTCAGCTCACTACATACAGTACTTTCACATCATTTGAGCATATTTGCCAATCATCTCCACACTTTTAAGACTGTCTATTATATAGTCATAATTATACATCATCATTATACTCATCCATTACCACACCATACATAATTATGTTAGTAGATTGAGGCAGATTTGACAGGCTCAGCCAATAGAGCTTCCTGCAAAAATGCAAGTAATGTGATTTCTTCCTGTTTCATAAACTCAAATGCAATGGAGTCAGCTTCAAAGTCTTCATGCTTTGGTGCTTGCTTCCTTCATATATAGCACACATGATCCATGGCTATCCGGCAAATTACTTCTGGGGATGTTCTTCTAAAGGTGATATGTTACATGTGTAACTATCGATGGAAATGTGTAACTACGATGCACTTGCTTCTAGGTCTTTCATTTTTGGTCACATATATTTAAATGGCCCATTCCATTGTTCACACCTCACTAATTAGAGGTCTCTGGGATGCACTGTGAAGCCACGACTCATTTAGACCAATTTAGTCTCTGTACAAGTACCTCCTTTTTTTTCCTAGCAGCAGGGTTATATTCCCACACGGTATTTTACTGCGCTCTTGCTGTGTTTTTGGCCCCAGTTTTAACCTTTGTTTTATGCTAATCTAAACCTGCGTTTTGGTTTCTCAGCAAAACCTCTGTGATTCAGGGCAAAGCTTTGCAAACACATTGGTTTTAGGCCGTTTCACATTAGCGTTCGCTGCTGAATATTGCGGCGGGCGAACGCGAGCCGACCACAAGCACCGCCCATCCCCATGTTTAACATGGTGACGCACGGTGTATGCGGTCGGGTGCGGATGGTCATGCGTTCCCATTGCCCTCCATGTGTGATTTCTACGCATGTAGAGGCTTGTGTACAAAGCAAACATTCCCGGCCGCACAGAATCTGCAACATGTACGCAGCATGTTGCAGATTCTGTGCGGCCGGGAATGTTTGTTTTGTACGCAAGCCTCTGTATGCCCATGGAACAATCACATTTGCCAAGTGCTAGTCCACCTTTTGGATATATCATATACCAAAATTAATTTTATTGTCTTTATTGTCTACATGCATCATAGCACCTCCTTACTACCCCCTTTATTTTCTTATAATATGATTTGTAAAAATAGTGACGTGATATAATTGACTTTATTCTTGTCTCTATTGTTAAAATATGAAATATAATAAATATAATTGTAAGAAAAGAAACCAATGGGTTGGAGAAAGCTGACTTGATCTTCAGGAGTTAACTCCTTAGCTTTGATTCTAAATACTACCCATACTGTGCTCAGCTCTAGTGTTTGAACTCTTTGGAAACAAGCTGTACCCTTTGGAAGGGTTAGCTAACATCTGCATATATAAATCACTCAGATTCTCAGCCAGAAAAGTTGGCGAGTGCCATGCATATGTAATTCCAAATGACATACAAGGACTTTTACTTATGACATGCAATTTTTTAACTCTCCTAGCAACTGTACATCATGTGAGTGCTATATGAATGCATATGAAATGCATTTTTAACATCTGTTACATGCTGTAATATTATGTATACATTAAAGCTAGTTGTCATAAGTAATAATGCAATTAGATGGATAGGTAGATAGATAGATAGATAGATAGATAGATAGATAGATATCCTACAGCTATGTAATTTCACAACCCCAATACATATAATACAATTGCGCAATTAGTGCCTTTCTTGTGACACTATAGGGTGTTTAGGCTTGTTTTACCTAATTAATAAAAATGAATAGAAAAAACAATGTCAGATCCCCCTTAAACAAAGCTGGGGGGATTATTCTATCAGGCTGGCAAGATCTATGTTTTTTGGGCTCTTCTCTGACTAAAAATACCATCCATCAGCTCCCCCAGAAGTGGCGCATCACATTAGATACATCAATTCTGGAAGCTTCGCCTCTGCTCTTCCTGATTGCCCTGGTGCAATAACAATCGATTTAATGGTAGTTGGGTTGATGTAAGCTGACATCAATCCCTGGTACTAATAATAGCGAGTTGTTTATCAGATATGCTAATTAATAACCCAATATGTAAAAAGAATTAAGTACACACACATATACACACACACAACCTACTTTATTATCAAAACAACACTTCTCAACTTTTTCCTTGATTTACCAATTTATAAAAAAGAAAAAAAACAATGCAGGTCCGATGTAGTCCAGGCAATCCAATGTAGTCCACAAAGTTCCTTCTGCCCTAGTCTGCTGTGTAGTAGTATAACATTTTTTTACAAATCCAAATATATCAAATCAACACCATTTCTAATAAGTGGTGCAGTTGTTGCCCTAAGACTGAAGGCACGCTGTGCGAGGGACTCGTGCGAGTGCAATGCGAGGGAAACCCTCATTGCACTCGGACCAGTGTTACCCTATCAGGCACGGCACACTGGTGAGAGTCCCACGCACTAAACTCGCATTGTGAGTCACAAGCAGTCGCAGCATGTGATCATGCGAAAATCTCGCCCCCATACAGCATAAGGTATGATATTTGCACTAGTGTGCTGGTAAAATCGCTTTAAACTCGCCGGCTGTCAAACCTGGCGAGTTT
This sequence comes from Allobates femoralis, assembly GCA_033576535.1. Classification (NCBI taxonomy): domain Eukaryota; kingdom Metazoa; phylum Chordata; class Amphibia; order Anura; family Aromobatidae; genus Allobates; species Allobates femoralis. The sequence continues at coordinate 625,847,270 of JARQOC010000003.1, forward strand.
AAAATTACCGCTTTCCCAATACAATAATGGATCATCTTGCACCGATGTGTCAGCTGTGCAAAATGATTAATAAACACCCAGCTGCTGGGCACCTCTTTGTAATTTTCGGGGTTAAACTGCATATGCAGCATCTGTGCGGCATATCAGCACAGATGCTGCATATGCGGTAATTAACCCCGAGAATCAAGGGTTAATGTGTTCAAAATATGTTGGCACCATGTCTCCAGGGAGTGACCACCCTCCCTAGAGACATGGTGCCTTAATTCATTGGTGGTTCAGGGGTTAATTGCTATATTTCTGGCGAGCCGGTAATTGTCGTCTTTGCCAGTTCATTCATAAATCCGGCGGCTCCTGTCAGTGAGCACCGCGCGGTATGGTACACAATTAGCGTAAGTACATTGCTGGGCAGCGTCCTGAATAAGGAGCTGTCCCAGGTACTTATGCTAATTGCGTACTGAAGCCGTCACTTTCCGTGGTGCTGAAGACTTAAGCATCAGCTCCATGGCCAGGGCACATTGAAACTCCAGTGCTTAAGCCTTCAGCACCATGGAAAGCGGCGGGTACAGTACGCAATTAGTGTAAGCGCCTGGGACAGGTCCTTATTTAGGATGCTGCCCAGCACTGTGCTTATGCTAATTTTGTACCACACGGCACGCTCACTGACAGGAGCCACCAGATTTCATGAATGAATGTTACAGAAATATAGCTATTAACCCCTCAACCACCAATGCATTAAAGCAGCCTGTCTCTCAGGGGTGTGGACACTCCCTGGAGACATGTTGCCACCATATAAAATACACATTAACCCTAGAGTCACCGGGTTAATTACCGCATATGCAGCATCTGTGCTGATATACCGCACAGATGCTGCATATGCAGTTTAACCCCGACAATTTGAAAGAGGTGTTCAGCAGCTGGGTGCTTATTAGTCATCTTGCACCGCTGACACAGCGGTGCAAGATGATTCATTACTGTACCAGAAAGCGGCACATTCATACTCTGCGGCTTTGACAGTCGCGGAGTATGAATGTGCCTGTAAATGCTGACCATGATCCTGCAATTTGCTTCAGGACCGTGGACAGCATCACACTCACACACACTCACTAAATCCTAAGTACTACATCTGAATGAAGCATGTATGCGCTCCCAATGTTTACATGAGTGTCCTGTTTCCTCTGAAACTCCAAAACTGATGATATTTATGGATCACTACACATTTTACTCATCATGTATTAGCAGGCATAATAAATCAAGTAATCTAACATACCAAAATTTACCACCTCATTAAAAACTCAGTTCTTTACTAAAACACAGATATTTTTATAGATGTATACAGTGATCCATCAATTTCTAATTAGTTTGCTTTGAGAGGATCATTGAAACTTGATGACATTGTAACTAGACTCAATAACTCAAGCCTGGAATGACTAAAAAAAGAATGACTAAAAGTAAAATTAAAGCACGACTTTATATTTAGAGTATGTGCAGTCTTTTTGCTGAGTCTTTGCAGTAGAAGTTGAAAGTATGTTTTCAGGAGTTAGTTTCCGAGGAGAATTTGTAGAGTTTCTGCTCGGTTCAGTCTAACTAAAACTCAGTGCGCACATACCTTTCAAAGTAAAAAAAAAAAAAAGCTGATTGAAGACATTTCTATATTGAGGACAAAATTTCTTTAGGTCGTGACCAGTGTAGACAGTAAACCAGAAAAACTAAAATGGACATGCCAAGACCTAGTGTCCAGCTAATCCTGATATGTGTAAAGGCTAGAGTAGTGCAGTACAAACAGTACTGCGCTGTACTGTAGGAAGGTGATACTAGTCAGACATGCTTTAATAGTATAGTTATTGCAAACATACAGGTTCTTAAAATTTGCAGCGGTTGTTAAAATATTGAAACCTTTCTTTTGTTTGCAGCTCATTGCTGGAAACCGGAAACCGATCACTGATGCTGTCTAGCTAGAAAGCATATATGTTTTAGCTATCCAAGATTAGGAGATAGCAGCATCAGGGATGTTATGATTGAGGTCACAGAGAGTTGACCTTGACTGCACTCTTTTTTGAAGAGGGACCCCTGACTCTAACATCTGTTTCAGTTGAATGTGTGCCTCGGACGAGCATTCAGCTGAAATGTATTTTGGTGCTAAGAACTGCAGGTTCCCTGCACTTCAAACATTCAACTGGCCAATCAAAGGCTGAGAAATGATGCCAGCATGCTCAGCAAGGGAGGCACACTGCAGTGATCTCATGCACTGCCTGTTGAAGGCACGTTGAAGTAATTTGCCTGGTTCTGCACCAGCTACAGAAGGGGATGCTGCATGTAAAGGGAACGGATAAAAGCAAGAAGAATCGTTCAAAATTGTTTTTTTTTACATAAGGAAGGAAGAGCGACAGAACAGGGACATTAGTTCTAATCAGTACCCTTGGTGGAGGACATTATGCCAGGATGGGTGTTATATCAGGATTGGCCAAAGATGGGGGATTTTAAAATAGGCATGGAGAAATTAAACCAAGTAGAGGCCTAAAATAAAATACATTATTTTAGGAAGGGTTCCTGTATGGAGGACATTATTACTGGAAGGTTTGAAGTATAAGAGACAGTATTACTGGAATGGCCCAGGATAACAGACATTTTACCAAGGAAAAGGCCCAGGATTGTTGACTTTATACTGAGAAGGGGACCAGAATGAGGAAATTATTACTGAAATGGGCAAAGGATGCAAGACATTATCATAGGAAAGGGCCAGAATGGGGTACATTATTTCATTAAGGGGCCAGGATTAGGGAAATTATTAAAGGATAGGGGACATGATTACATGGGGTCGGGCAAAATTATTAAAGGATAGGGGACATGATTACATGGGGTTGGGCAAAATTATTAAAGGATAGGGGACATGATTACATGGGGTCGGGCAAAATTATTAAAGGATAGGGGACATGATTACATGGGGGCGGGCAAACATGCACTGTATGTCTTCAGTTGCAATGTTACAAGGGCCCATTTACCTGACAAATATGCAGGCTTTGCACAGGGGCCCATTGGACTCCAGTTACACCACTTAATAGTGTGTTTCAGCAATCCTGGCCTACTTCAAACCTGTGTTTACAAGCTCAATAAAGAAGAGTTTGCAAGAACTCCACATGTTCTGCTGATAAGCAACATTAGTCAGTTGCAAGGCAAGGAGCTGAAAAAAATTATAACATCCCAAGAATGGCTGAAAAATTCATACAATGCTAAATTGTTCATATTTGCAAGCACTTATCGACATTATGCATTTATGAAAATGAGAATAACACTTTAAACTCCTAAACATATGCTCACCAAGTTATCAATTGTCTGTTCATAGATGTAATAGTTGTCCTGTGGTCAAGGTCAACTATATGTAAATTGCTTAATCCCTGAACTATTAAAGACTTTCTTAAATGTGACTTTTTTTCTTATTGGTTTTGCTAAGGAATGAATCTGTTATCTTATTTTACAGTGATGTTTTCTTTCTTGTGTAGCAATTATGTTGCCTACTTCATCTTGAAACTTTTCACCAGATGAAGGTCTCACTGAGGTTTCTCTACATTGGTCTCCCTTTTTCATTAATATCATCCTCTTGTCTTTCTCTTCCTGACAATTTGCCTTGCTTTTTCTTGTATTCAGTCAATCAGTTATTTATTGTTACCCTTACATGTATTCAGCTTACTTTATATATTCCCACTTATTCTATCCCTTTTTAATCATCTCAGCTTGTTCAAGAAGACTTTTTTCAGCCGCTAGACACTACAGACAGATCAATATTAAGGCTGGCAGGAACTGAATTTCAAGGATATTATTTATTTATATTTTTGCTAAATTGATTTTAAGTATTCTTTATACCTTGGCATTGAGGTTTGTATTGTAAAAACTTTTGCTATAGCTTTCATTTTTTTTCTCAGCTGTTTTAAAAGGGGTAATCCAAGACCAGCAACTTATTTCCTAACTTGTCTGGTGCTGTCTGATGCTCTTTATGAGGATCCCAGGATGCACTGGGGCACTCACACGGAGGTCATCCAGGAGGAAATAGCAAAAATCAAACAAACAAAAAAAACAACAGCTGTTAGATAGTGAGATAGTGTAGAGAGGGAACGTTGGGGAATTAATAAAGGAAGAATATTGGAAAATAGCTTATATTAGAGTGATATATTAGATAGGAAGTTAGGAAATAAGTTGCTGGTCTCAGATTGACCTTTAAGTACATACAAATGTGTGGTCAGTGGAAGTGAAAGTTCCCAACAAAAAAAAGACAATACGTTTATGTGTTGTTTTGAAGCTACATTTAGGGATGAGCGAGTAGTAAAATATTCGGACTTGCTATACTCGTAACGAGTAGGTCCTAATACTCGGGTACTCGTTACAAGAAGCGAGTCCAATGTAAATCAATGGGAAATGTGATTACTTTTGCAGTGTATCTCTACCGGCCATCTGATTGGCCATCAGACGTAAGGTCGGGGCAGAAGACAATCAGGCAATCAGATGTGTTAGAACATCTGACGGCTAATCAGATGGCCGGTAGCTATCAGGTGGTGTGTGACATCACACACCACCAGATCGCTATCGGGCATCAGACGTAAGGTCCTGGTAAGCCAGCGGATGTGTTCTTTTCGGGTCCCGGGACAGCCATTGGATAGGTGAGTATGTGATTTTTTTCATTTTTAACACCTTTTATTTCACTTTCATAGTGTATATAGATACACTGTGAAAGTGAATGTACTCAATACTCCTAATGAGTAATCGCAAGGAAACTCGCGGAGTAGCCCGTATAACATACTATTCGGCAAGTAACGAATAGTTACGAGTATATTCGCTCATCCTTAGTTACATTCTGTGTTGATTTATACACTTCTCGACATTAAAATTATAAAACCAAAAAAAGAAAGTTGTGGAGTTCTATTCTGCTGTGGTTCCAGCAATGTTGGCATTTGTATTTCTGGGGCTGATGTGAGGTTGTTATATCTCTTGAGTCCAGCACCCAATCACCACTGCCATCTCTTTTTATACAGTTGTACAGTGTAAGTATTCAACAGTAAGGCTAAGTGCACATCAGAGCCTTGTTTTGCATTTTGAACTCAATGCATTTTTCCTCTCATAGACTTGTATTGTAAAAACAAATACAATCTCAGTAAAAATGCATTGAAAATGCAGGTGCGTTTTAGACGCATGCGTTTTTACCCAGTACATAAGAAATGTTGCCAGCAACGTTGCCGAAAAACACATTGCGTTCAAAACACACAACAGCCCTGATGTAAAAAGGGCCTACGTAAGAGCTGTGGCTTCCAGATGGGGGACAAGTATGGCTATTTGAACATTGGCATGTAGTGATCCATTCTGTGTTCCATGATATAATACATGTTAATATCAGAATATACAGTATATATATACTGTATATACTCGTGTATAAGCCGACCCCCTACTTTTGCCCCCAAAACCTGGGAAAATCTATTGACTCGCGTATAAGCCGAGGGTGGACCCCAGCACAGGTATACAGCCCCCAGCAGTGGTATACAGGCCCCAGCAGTATGATATACAGCAGCCCCCAGTGGTATATACAGCAGCCCCAGTGGTATTGCAGCCCCTATATACAGCAGCCCCAGTGGTATTGCAGCCCCAGTGGTGTATACAGCAGCCCCTATATACAGCAGCCCCAGTGGTATTGCAGCCCCAGTGGTATTGCAGCCCCTATATACAGCAGCCCCAGTGGTATTGCAGCCCCTATATACAGCAGCCCCAGTGGTATTGCAGCCCCAGTGGTGTATACAGCAGCCCCTATATACAGCAGCCCCAGTGGTATTGCAGCCCCAGTGGTATTGCAGCCCCTATATACAGCAGCCCCAGTGGTATTGCAGCCCCTATATACAGCAGCCCCAGTGGTATTGCAGCCCCAGTGGTGTATACAGCAGCCCCAGTGGTATTGCAGCCCCAGTGGTATTGCAGCCCCTATATACAGCAGCCCCAGTGGTATTGCAGCCCCAGTGGTGTATACAGCCCCAGTGGTAGTATATTGCAGCCCCAGCGGTAGTATACAGCAGCCCCCGTAATCCAGGGCCCCCCAGCCTGACTCCGGTCACCTGTAAAGGAAACTATACTTATCATACACAGTGCCGCTGTCCGCGCCCGCTCGCAGCTGCCGTACGCGATCCTCCATCTTCATGCCTCTTCTTCCTGTTTCCTGTGCCCGTCGCAGGGAATGACGTCATTGCCTGCGACGAGCACAGAAACAGGAAGAAGACGCAGCTGCGAGCGGGTGCGAGCGGGCGCGGACAGCGGCACTGTGATAAGTATAGTTTCCTTTACAGGTGACCGGAGCGAGGCTGGGGGGGCCCTGCATTACGGGGGCTGCTGTATACCGATGTATACATCGGTATGTACCGATGTATACATCGGTATACAGCACTGACTCGCGTATAAGCCGAGGGGGGTACTTTTCAGCCTAATTTTTGGGCTGAAAAACTCGGCTTATACGCGAGTATATACGGTAATATACCACAGGAAAGACCGCTGAGTCAGCACGTCTTTCTGAAGCTTCAACTCAAAATACCATAATAAAACGGAGGAACAAGAGTTGAATAAAAGCTTGATATTTAATCACTAGAAATCAAGGTAAAAAGCACATGAATAAATACAGTACCTAACAGAAAACTACATTTATCAGTCACCATCAAGGGACAGCAATTGCGGAGTAGGGATGGGCGAATCTACTCGCTAGGACTCGTTACTCGGCGAGTAGTAAGGGACTCGCAGGACTCGGTACTCGGCGAGTTTCCCAGTGATTACTCGCGAGTCCAATGCAAATCAATATCAATCCTAGTTTTGTCAGAAACGCTGACAAAACTAGGATTGCCATTGTTTGCATTGGACTCGTGCGAGTCATCACTGGCTACTGTGCCAGTGATAGCAGGGAAACTCGCAAAGTAACTGCTGTTTCTTTGCGAGCCGAGTCCAGCTGTCTTCTCTGTGCAGCTCCAGGGTCCTAGAACCTGCCTGCTCACAGAGATGATGTAGCAGTGCTGAGATTATTCTCAGTCTGCTCATTCCCTGTGCATGTAGCAGAGAGGACATCGCGTTTTGGACTACGTCGGACGGAAGAGGATTTTTTTAATTAAAGATGGAGTCCCTAATGGCTTTTTTTTTTATTTCAAATAAAAAATTTTCTCTGTGTTTTTTTAACCCTTTATTGGAGATTCTTAGTGGCTGGGTCAAACGTGGCCTGACATTAAGAATCTCGGGCTTAATACCAGCTTGTATAACAAAGCTGGTATTAACCCCTTTATTACCCAGCGTGCTACCGCCACCAGGGCCGCTGGAAGAGCGGGGTTCAGCGCCAGAGGATGGCGCTTCAATGAACGCACCATCTTCTGGGGCGGCTGCGGGCTGCAATTTGCAGCGGGGGGTGCCCAGAAAGCTTGGGCATCCCTGCGCTGCGGATTCCAGCCCTCAGCTGCTTAGCTGTACCTGGCTAGACATAGAAATTGCGCGGAGCCCCACGCATTTTTTTAAAATTATTTAATGAATTTCAGAGTCAGAGTCTCAGAGTCAGAATCTCAGAATTTCATGAAATATTTAAAAAAAATGCGTGGGGCTCCGCGCAATTTCTATGTCTAGCCAGGTACAGCTAAGCAGCTGGGGGCTGGAATCCGCAGCGCAGGGATGCTCAAGCTTTCTGGGCACCCCCCGCTGCAAATTGCAGCCCGCAGCCGCCCCAGAAGATGGCGCGTTCATTGAAGCGCCATCCTCTGACGCTGAACCCCGCTCTTCCAGCAACCCTGGTAGCGGTGGCACGCTGGGTAATAAAGAGGTTAGGGCCAGCTTTGTATTATCAGCTGGCCCTAAGCCCGAAATTTATGGTGGTCACGCCAATATTAGACATGACCGCCATGAATTTCTATTAAATTGTTTTAAAAAAAATACAACACAAAGAAATTTTTTTATTAGAAATAAAAAAAAAAGCCATTAGGGACTCCATCTTTAATTAAAAAAATCCTCTTCCGTCCGACGCAGTCCAAAACGCGATGTCCTCTCTGCTACATCCCCTGTGTATAGATATAGATCTCTATGCACAGGGAATGAGCAGACTGAGAACAATCTCAGCTCTGCTACATCATCTCTGTGCACAGACATTCATGTCTGTACACAGGGAATGAGCAGACTGAGAACAATCTCAGCACTGCTACATCAGGCAGCAGGCGGGCTCTAGGACCCTGGAGCTGGCAGCCTGTACAGAGGAGACAGGATCTTATCTGTGCGAGTCAGCGATTACTTACAAAGTAAACGAGCAATGCAAATAAATGACAAAACTAGGATTGCTTCAGGCTGAAGCTTCCGAGACACATCTGCGATTTGTAAATCTCACACTACTTGCTATTACTCGCTTCCCCATTCATTAACATTGGACTCGCTAGACTCGCAACGAGTAGCGAGTCCTGGGCTCGGACTCGCTAGAGTCAAGCGATTCCGAGTAATTTAGGATTCGCCCATCACTATTGCGGAGTTTACAACATGTAAAATGAAGTTCAAAAAGTTGTTACACAATGACACCCAAATGGTACATAACAATGTTCCCATTGCACACTTGATAATGCATATATTTGAGTAAACTCAATACAGCAGCAAAATTTCCAAAGTGCAAATGATAGAAGCATAATAAATCATGCCCAAATTCTCTTAAAAGTACCCTGTTCACCGGTCAACAAGTGAACTCTACATTAATCTGAGAGGATACTCAAGCCACCCATCACACTCCACATATTGCACATACCCATATTAGTGTCAGACAGGACAGAGCAGAAAACCCCTTCTGATATATATGTAAACCCCTACAGCTGTTTCACAGACCAAGTGGTCTGCTTCATCAGGGAGCTAAAATGTACTAAGTCTCCTGGGACAATGAAGGTCATGGCAACCCCACCGGCCGCTCCTTATATCCCCATTTCCATGGTCACCTTAGTGCAAGTGTCCTGGATGCCGAAGCATCTGCCGACGGTGGGTGCTGTCTACTACCTCCATGTCACCACTATGTTAGTGGCCTACTGCGCAGCCGTGGTGCCAGGATGCCTCACCAGAAACCTGTGCATGCACAGTGGCATCGTCTGACGTCGTCAGTGCAGTGCAGCGTCCGCTCACCCAGAAAGCAAAGGAATCATGGATACAAGGGGACACAAATGTATTGGATGACACAAAGTGAAGCAGAAACAATAGAAATCAGATGCCACCGTTGTCCACAGGGAGGGATCCGATATATAAAGGTCAAATCCAAAGTCCAGGAATAATAAAAACAACATCCTCCTTAGTGGGATTCAGACAGGGACCATGATATAAATAGTGCTCACATTGGTAACTGAAATTGACAAGAGCAGATGATATATTAGGAAGACACCAACAAAACCTACAGAGACATCAGCACAGATAACCTAAACCAAGAAACAATAAAAGTAGAAGATTACATACGATAATAAAAAGAAGGTAAAAACCCAGTGGAGAGTGACGCTCACAAAAAGGAAGCGAAACTAAGGGACTCATTGAGGCCTATCGGGACCCATATTTTCAGGGCCACGATCCACCTGGCCTCACGCCTTGCCAGCGTATGTTTGACGTCACCACTACGGATTCCCATGCAGATGACATCAATCCCTCTAACACTTAATGTTCAAGGATCACAGTCATGATGAATCCTAAAGTGTCGGGTGAGGGTTTTCAGCTGGTCAAAATCATCACTGTCCTGAGCCGCAACAATGTCACCAACATGCTCCCTAACTCACTTCCGTAGCTCCCTTGATGAAAGGCCTACATATACAAGTCCACAGCCACATGTGGCATAATATATCACATTGGCCGTGGAACATGTCACCAGATGGCAGATGTCATACACCCGGGAGCAATTGGAGGTAGCGAAAGTACTGGAGCATATTGTGGCGCCCCTATGGCAAGGCACCACAGGGAGGTACTGCATCCTAATTAAAGGTGTGGTGCCTCCGTAACCATGGACGTGGGGAATCTTCAGAGTCTGCACCCCAACACAGGCTACTTTAATACAGGGGACTGATATTCAGTAGGTCCCAGAGGGTGGAGCATAGATAGCGGGAGACGGGGAGTGACAGCACAGTCAGACAGTTGGTGTGAGGAGAGCAAGGATGGCAGATGCAGGGGACCCTGCGGCTGCATCAGGAGGGCGCCTATTTGGAGAGTGGCAACCCAGACTCCGGAAGGGGGTTTACCCTGGACTGGTTGGAGCCAGCTGGGGACCCAGGTCGATACCGGCATATTGGAGCTGAGGTAGCTAGATGCAAGGTTCATCCCTAATAACAGACCGGCAAGCTGAGGGCCCAACACACACAGGGAGCCAAAGCACTCCTAAAGCAGCCCAACATCAGTCCCGCAGCTGTGTTCATGACACCGACAAGTGAAAGACTTTTAGGTAAAAGACCCCGTGGACTAGTGACTTGGCTCAAGAGGGGAAAGAGAGAGAGAGTAACAAGACCAGGAGCGCCATATTGAGAGCATCATTGTCAGACTCTGAGGAAACCTTCATGACCCATGGTTACAATTCCCCTTAACCCTGAATTTACCGTGTACCTGTTTCCATCTGGTGCAAGTAAAGAACCTTTTAAGCTGAAGTGGTGTCTGTCCTCTTTTCCCCTACCTCTTGTCTATTTGATACTGAGGGTCCAGGGCACGGAACTGGGAACCGACCATCTGTGATCCCCCATCTGTGATCCCCAAAGTAACCCCTTGTCCCAGTATCTGAGTACTCCCTACCCTGTCGACGGACTCAAATTGGCGTCACGAACAGGATCTCGTGCCCGGTAAAACAGGGTACTGTGCGCCTTAAATTGGACTTTATTGACTGAACTTTATTTCACTGCGTAGGCCCAAAATGGCGGCCTGGAAAGGTGAGTGAGAATGTGCTGGCCCAGGGCGTGCCTCGGCCCCTCATCAGGGAAGGGCCATGCAAGAGGCACCAAAATGCCTCCCCTCCCCCATTGCCGTCAAATAACCAGGGGTGCGGGCCAGGACCCAGACCTCACCAACTCGGGACTATGAAAAACTAAGCAGGGAGTGACTGGGAGTCAGAACAAGACACCTTGTGAGACTCTGGACTCCTTACCCATGTGTGGCCTGGTAAAGATGGCAGTCCCCAAGCTTGGAGAGTTAATCCGGGAGGTCGAGGAAGACATCGTAGCTGACTATGCTGTTCCAGGAGTACCCACCGTTGAAACCGAGGGAGAGGATGCTGCCTTATGGGGAGCAGCGCTGTGGGACCTGCCTACTTGACTCCAGGAGACCACCGAGTGGACTATCCGGCATTGGAGTGCCGAGATGCTTCTAAAAATTAGCCGGCATGCGGAGAAGCAGAAGGGACTCAGGCTAAACCTGGTACCGGGGGTGACGTTAGCTACACAGACCGAGCATCCAGTAACCAGTGAAAGCCACGCCTTCACAGAACTAGCCGAGCCCAACGCTGAGGTCCCAGAACCAGCGACCCTGCCTACAGTGGAGCCTGGAGAGGAGGAGGCAGCCAAACTGGAGGACCTCATCCGTTTTCCTGAGGAGCCCGACTCGATCGAGTAGGAGCATCATGAGCTTTCTGTGGAGCGAGTCAGTGTCAGGGAGGAGGAGGGGGATTCAAAGGAGGAAGGAGCCGTCGGTGGCACAGAGGAAGCCAGGCCCCGCGAGCTATGGAGGGCCGGAAACCCTTGGTTCGAGCCGGTGCTGGAGCTGTGAGGGCGATACCATCTGCGACCGACCCCTTCTAAACCTGGCAACCTGTTGGAAGCCCTGGTTCACAGCTCAGGATGACGAGGTAGGACGGCAGAGGCGACGTGAAGCCTGGTGGGTAAATGAACTAGAGACCTGCCAAGCTTGTGTCTTTTCCTGTAAACAGCCCCCACAACCCCTTGAGCAGCAGAAAAAGGGGGTCATCACTGTTTTCAACCTTGGCACCGGATTTGGTTTTGCCCGGGAAGAAGGCCTCTAATCCAAGGTCTTTGTGGCACGTGGGATGTCAGATCTTATCTCCCTCAAGGCCACCCGGACCGGGACCTATATTGTGGTGATGTAGTTACCTATGAATGCCATGCAGGGCCCCGAGGGTAGTACGCGATCTCGGTCAGCAGAAGTGATGACTGACCAGCTTAGTCCGGTATAGTGTACAACTGTACATAGTTAAATAATGTATACTTTCTTGTGTCATTTGCATATTGTGCCTTTTCCTTGCAGCCTTTGGACAGTAACCTCATGCACAAAAATGTGGACTGTTCTAATAAAGCCTGATTGAACTTTAAAATCAGAGACTTGATACCAGGCCCGTTGGGCTAATGTAAATTTAAGGTAAAATTGTTTATATGCAACGTTTGAAGCATAGTGCCTCCCGCAAGGGAAGCCAAAAGTAACCATACTGTTGTTGTGTTTAAAAAGTTACATGGGTTAATAAAAATAACTTAAAAAGCTCAGCTCAAACCCGGCCTGGTTAGGACACTCGTGGACGAGTGTAATTAACCAGGGGGGTGGCGCCCCTATGGCAAGGCACCACAGGGAGGTACTGCACCCTAATTAAAGGTCTGGTGCCTCCGTAACCATGAACGTCGGGAATCTTCAGAGCCTGCACCCCAACACCCAACACAGGCTACTTTAATACAGGGGACTGATATTCAGTAGGTCCCAGGGGGTGGAGCCTAGAAAGCGGGAGATGGGGAGTGACGGCACTGTCAGACAGTTGGTGTGAGGAGAGCAAGTAAGGCAGACGCAGGGGACCCTGCGGCTGCATCAGGAGGGCGCCTCTTTGGAGAGCGGCAACCCAGACTCCGGAAGGGGGTTTACCCAGGAATGGTTGGAGCCAGCTGGGGACCCGGGTCAACACTGGCATACCGGAGCCGAGGTAGCAAGGTCCATCCCTATCTACAGACCAGCAAGCTGAGGGCCCAAGACACACAGGGAGCCGAAGCACCCCTAAAGCAGCCCAACATCAGTCCCGCAGCTGGGTTCACGACACCGACAAGTGAAAGACTTTTAGGTAACAGACCCCGTGGACTAGAGACTTGGCTCAAGAGGGGAGCTTCATGACCCACGGTTACAATACCCGTTAACCCTGAATGTACCATGTAATTGTTTCCATCTGTTGCAAGTAAAGAACCGTTTGAACTGAAGTGGTGTCTATCCTCCTTTCATTCGGCGCCCGGAGGGCTACAGCATCATCACTGGAGGTGAGGATCACTACTCCTTCATCTTCCCCGCTGCCCTGAGGTAAAGCTCTACCTGTGGGGAGGTGTACTACCAAAGCTGCATTTCCATCACCTCAGCGGCCGGCCGCAGTGCTGGTAACCATATTACCAAGTACCACAGGTGGCGTCATGTTATCATTCCCCATCATCATCAACCCCATCCCTGCCACTGAGGGTCCAGGGCACAGAACCGGGAACCAACCAGCCGTGATCCCCTACCGAAGTAACCCCTTGTCCCGGTATCCGAGTACCCCCTACCCTGTTGACCGACTCAATAGGATATTGCAACGATGGCACTGATTGAGGGGCATTATGAGCCAATGATGTATGCAGGAGAGAGTTGACTGATGTAGATTTCCTGTGGATCCCTGTCTATATCCAGGAGTTGGGATCCATTGTGATGTAAATGTCAAGGACGTCAACTCTCTCTGCACTGTATTTGTATGTTAGTTTGATATTCAATGAGTTTCTGCTCAAATGCCTCATAAACCCAACGAGCTGCTCCGCCGTGCCACGTCAAAATATTAGGGTGTTGTTTATATACCTAAGTCAGCACTGCACATGGGAAGTCAGCTGCATGCCCCCGTTGCCAAGCACCAACCTCTCCCAGTAGCCTAGGAACAGGTTGGCGTGCGAGGGCACACAAGTCACCCCAATGGAAGTGCCATGCTTTTGAAGGTAAAAGACGTCCTTGATTGTAAAGAAATTATGCGTTAAGGCAAAGCGGAGGATCTCGATTATCAGGTGAAAAAGTGGGCCATCCCCATTGCCCATACCGATAAAAAATTCAACAGCCCTAATGCCATCCTCATGATCAATGCCAGTGTACAGACTTTCAACGTCTGCAGTTACAATCAACATATCTGGGTCCACAAAGATGCCGTCGATCCTATTGAGCATGTCTCCATTAGTGGTTGTAAATAATAATAAATTGACAAGTTGGCTCACACATGTCCTCCAAGCCAGACACAATTGGACGACCCAGCTTACAGACAGCATACTTGTGGACCTTGGGTAGGAGTTAGAATGTTGGGACTTTCGCACACTTTATGGTCAAATTATCTAGGACTTTTTTAGTAATAATGCTTTCTTCAAGGGCCTTTCCCAGAATACTCTCGAAAATGAATAGAGGGGGTTATAATCCAGTTACTGGTAAGTATCCCTATCGCAGAGCTGGTGCATAGCCTCCTTCTCATATAGGGTTGAGGGTCAGACCACAATATTTTCCCCTTAAAAATAATATCCTTCATACGTTTGCGATCCCTCAACGCATTCCTCTGATAGGAAGTGAGGTTATCAAATCTTTGACTCAGTGGTACACGTTTTAAATCATCAACCACAAGTCGAGTAAATATGTCTACAGCTGGACAAAGAGACGGGGGGAAAACGGGTAGATTTAGGGTAGATGGAAGCTGGGAATTTACCTGTGGGCTCAGGGGTCATCTCCAGGTCAGGTTCTTCTATGGTCAAGAGGGCTTCTCCCTCCAACCCATCGGTTTCACCTCGAATGTGCAACTTCTTCAGTACCAATTTTCTAGCGAAAATATGCACGTCTTTTAGCTCTGTAAAAAAGTCAAACCGGTTAGTTGGTAAAAAAGAGAGCCCCCTTGATGATACCTCCAACTGGGCAGGACTGAGGACATGTTCAGACAAGTTAATTACCTGAAGTCCGCGTCCATCCATCCTCTTAGAATTATACCTGGTGACAACCCCCGAGGCCACCTGGCCATCCCCGATGCCACCACTGTTCTTATCCTGGCCTCCACTGCCACCAGCTCCACTACCAGGATGTGACCGTGAATCAGATCTGGATTGAGAACCCGACTTGGACCTGCTACGGGGATGAGATCTTCCTGAGGGGTTCCTCTATCTGTAAACTATACTTGCAATGAATCGTTTAAATGTCTCTGGAATTTCTTGATTTTTTGAGCCTTAATCTCCTTTTCCAGTTTAGGTAACTCATTGTCAATTCTGGTATTAAATTTACTTAGGGAATCCCCGGATAATTACTCTTTAATCTCCATTAGCAATGTGTCCATTTCCCCATCGATATTTTCCAAAACAGTAGCATTCTGACCATTAAGGAGTCTGACAAAACTGGCCAAACATTTGTCTGCCAGGTCCTCCCATTCCTCCTTAAACGTCTCGTCCTCTATGGGGAACGATGGGAAGACCTGAATGCGTAAACCCCGCTGTATGAGCCCCTTCAGAATATATTGATCCAGGAATGCCCGGTTCCACCAGGTCCACGTTCGTTTCCTTAATAAGTCCTTATATTTTGTTATAGCCTCATTAGGGAAGTCCTGTCCACTGGTCTTCAGTCTACCGGTCTCCAATCCGTGCTGACATCTTCAAGTGCCTTGGTAAGTTGGGTGAGCCACACATCATCATGAGCTCTATAGTCCATCTCCGAAGTCAGATTAGCTGTGGGAACCGCAGAAAAAACATGTGTTAATATAAGAATATACAAATATGATATACCACAAGAAAGACCGCTGAGTCAGCAAGTCGCACTGAAGCTTCAACTCAAAATACTATAAGAAAATGGAGGAACAAGAGTTGAATGAAAGCTTGATATTTAACCACTCTAGAATTCAAGATAAAAAGCACATGAATAAATACAGCACATGACAGAAAACTGTACAGTTAACCATCATCATCAAGGGACAGCAATTGCAGAGTTTACAAGATCTATTTATATAATCGGCAGTTTGGGATTCGGACCTTGTAGCCGAATCCCAAAATGCTTTGCGGGACTGCGAGCGTCATCGAGAGCAGTCTCCGCTGCCCACCCGCCCCCGCAACTCTCCTATCACCCATACACCCCGCA
The DNA here is from genome assembly GCA_033576535.1 of Allobates femoralis. Taxonomy (NCBI): domain Eukaryota; kingdom Metazoa; phylum Chordata; class Amphibia; order Anura; family Aromobatidae; genus Allobates; species Allobates femoralis. The sequence continues at coordinate 625,863,332 of JARQOC010000003.1, forward strand.
CCTCTCCTGCTGCTCCCGCAGCTCTCCTATCACCCATAGACCCCCCACCTCTCCTGCTGCCCCACACCTCTCCTGTCAGACATACACCCCCGCACCTCTCATGCTGCCCTGTCACACTCCCGCATCTCTCTGCTACGATCACCAAGCCAAAAGGACCTTTGCTGATGTCAGAGTCATGTGATCATTCACATAACTCACACATCACTGCAGGCCCTCTATTCATCGATCACTGCGGGTAAGAAGCCACAGAGGGGGCAGGGGCAGCAAATACAGTGCAGGGGCAAATAGAGGCCAGGGGAAACACTGGGGGGGGGGGGGCATTCTGCCCCTCTACATTCTACCCCTGCTCTGCCCCCACTACATTCTACCCCTGATCTGCTTCTGTCTATTCTGCCTCACTCCACTCTGCCCCCACTCCATTTCTGCCTCTGCTCTGTCCCCACTACATTCTACCCCTGCTCTGCCCCCACTCCATTCTGCCCCTAATCTGCCCCCACTACATTCTAACCCTCATCTGCCTCACTCCACTCTGCCCCACCCCACTCTGCCCCCACTACATTCTACCCCTGCTCTGCCCCCACTACATTCTGCCCCTAATCTGCCCCCACTACATTCTACCCCTGATCTGCTTCAGTCTATTCTGCCTCACTCCACTCTGCCCCCACTCCATTTCTGCCTCTGCTCTCTCCCCACTACATTCTACCCCAGCTCTGCCCCCACTACATTCTACACCAGCTCTGCCCCCACTACATTCTGCCCCTGCTCTGCCCCACACCACTATGCCCCGCTCTGCCACACTCCACTCTGCCCCTGCTCTGCTCCACTACATTCTACCCCTGATCTGCCTCACTCCAGTCTGCCCCACTCCATTCTGCCTCCGCTCTGCACCATTCTACTCTGCCCCCACTCCATTCTGCCCCTGCTCTGCTCCACTACATTCTACCACTGATCTGCCTCACTCCACTCTGCCCCACTCCATTCTGCCTCCGCTCTGCCCCACTCCATTCTGCCCATGCTCTGCTCCACTACATTCTACCCCTCATCTGCCTCACTCCACTATGCCCCACTCCATTCTGCCTCCCTCCACTCTGCCCCCACTCCATTCTGCCCCTGCTCTGCTCCACTACATTCTACCCTTCATCTGCCTCACTCCACTCTGCCCCACTCCATTTTGCCTCCGCTCAGCCCCATTACACTCTACCCCACTCCACATATACTATGCTAACCACTGACCCACCATATATTGTGCTAACTAGGGATGGGCGAATCTACTCGCTAGGACTCGTTACTCGGCGAGTAGTAAGGGACTCGCAGGACTCGGTACTCTGCGACTCGCAGGACTCGGTACTCTGCGAGTTTCCCATTGATTACTCGCACGAGTCCAATGCAAATCAATATCAATCCTAGTTTTGTCAGAAACGCTGACAAAACTAGGATTGCCATTGTTTGCATTAGACTCGGCTACTGTGCCAGTGATAGCAGGGAAACTCGCAAATAACTGCTGTTACATTGCGAGCCGAGTCCAGCTGTCTTCTCTGTGTGCAGGCTGCCAGCTCCAGGGTCCTAGAGCCCGCCTGCTCACAGACATGATGTAGCACTGCTGAGATTGTTCTCAGTCTGCTCATTCCCTGTGCATAGACATCTATCTATGCACAGGGGATGTAGCAGAGAGGACATCGCGTTTTGGACTACGTCGGACGGAAGAGGATTTTTTTAATTAAAGATGGAGTCCCTAATGGCTTTTTTTTTTATTTCAAATAAAAATTGTTCTCTGTGTTGTGTTTTTTTAACCCTTTATTGGGGATTCTTAGTGGCTGGGTCAAACGTGGCCTGACATTAAGAATCTCGGGCTTAATACCAGCTTGTATAACAAAGCTGGTATTAACCCCTTTATTACCTAGCGTGCTACCGCCACCAGGGCCGCTGGAAGAGCGGGGTTCAGCGCCAGAGGATGGCGCTTCAATGAACGCGCCATCTTCTGGGGCGGCTGCGGGCTGCAATTTGCAGCGGGGGGTGCCCAGAAAGCTTGGGCATCCCTGCGCTGCGGATTCCTGCCCCCAGCTGCTTAGCTGTACCTGGCTAGACATAGAAATTGCGCGGAGCCCCACGCATTTTTTTTTTATTATTTCATGAATTTCAGAGTCAGAGTCTCAGAGTCAGAGTCTCAGAGTCAGAGTCAGAATCTCAGAATTTCATGAAATAATTTAAAAAAAATGCGTGGGGCTCCGCGCAATTTCTATGTCTAGCCAGGTTCAGCTAAGCAGCTGGGGGCTGGAATCCGCAGCGCAGGGATGCCCAAGCTTTCTGGGCACCCCCCGCTGCAAATTGCAGCCCGCAGCCGCCCCAGAAGATGGCGCGTTCATTGAAGCGCCATCCTCTGGCGCTGAACCCCGCTCTTCCAGCGGCCCTGGTAGCGGTGGCACGCTGGGTAATAAAGAGGTTAGGGCCAGCTTTGTATTATCAGCTGGCTCTAAGCCCGAAATTTATGGCGGTCACGCCAATATTAGACATGACCGCCATGAATTTCTATTAAATTGTTTTAAAAAAAACACAACACAAAGAAAATTTTTTATTAGAAATAAAAAAAAAAGCCATTAGGGACTCCATCTTTAATTAAAAAAATCCTCTTACGTCCGACGCAGTCCAAAACGCGATGTCCTCTCTGCTACATCCCCTGTGCATAGATATAGATGTCTATGCACAGGGAATGAGCAGACTGAGAACAATCTCAGCTCTGCTACATCATCTCTGTGCACAGACATTCATGTCTGTACACAGGGAATGAGCAGACTGAGAACAATCTCAGCTCTGCTACATCAGGCAGCAGGCTGGCTCTAGGACCCTGGAGCTGCGGCAGCCAGCACACAGAGCAGACAGGACTCTTATCTGTGCGAGTTTCCCAGCGATTACTTACAAAGTAAACGAGTCCAATGCAAATAAATGACAAAACTAGGATTGCTTCAGGCTGAAGCTTCCGAGACACATCTGCGATTTGTAAATCTCACACTACTCGCTATTACTCACTTCCCCATTCATTAACATTGGACTCGCTAGACTCGCAACTAGTAGCGAGTCCTGTGCTCGGACTCGCTAGAGTCAAGCGATTCCGAGTAATTTAGGATTCGCCCATCACTAGTGCTAACCACTCACCCACCATATGCTGTGCTAACCACTGACCCACCGTATAGTGTGCTAACCACTGAGCCAGCATATACTGTGCTAACCACTGACCCACGATATACTCTGCTAATCACTGACCCACAATATACTCTGCTAACCACTGATCCACCATATACTGTGCTAACCACTGAGCCAGCATATACAGTGCTAACCACTAAGACAGCATATACACTGCTAACCACAGAGCTATCATATCCTGTGCTAACCACTGACCCACCATATACTGTGCTAACCACTGAGCCACGGTATACTGTGCTAATCACTAACGCACCATATACTGTGCTAACCACTGACCCACCATATATTGTGCTAACCACTGAGCCAGCATATACAGTGCTTACCACTGAGCCAGCGTATACTCTGCTAACTACTAACCAACACTATACTCTGCTAACCACTAAGCCACCGTATACTGTGCTAACCACTAACCAACCATATACAGTGCTAACCACTGAGCCACTGTATACTGTGCTAGCCACTGACCCACCATATACAGTGTTAACCACTGCCCCACCATATACTATGCTAATCACTGAACCACAATATACTCTGCTAACCACTTATCCACCATATACTCTGCTAACCACTGAACCAGCATATACAGTGCTAACCACAGAGCTATCATATCCTGTGCTAACCACTGAGCCACCATATACTGTGCTAACCACTGAGCCACCATATATTGTGCTAATCACTGACGCACCATATACTCTGCTAACCACTGACCCACCATATACTGTGCTAAACACTGAGCCAGCATATACAGTGCTAACCACTGAGCTACCATACAATGCTAACCACTGAGCAACCGTACATAGCTAACCACTGAACCACCATATACAGTGCCAACCACTAACCAACCATATACAGTGCTAACCACTGAGCCACCATAGAGTGCTAACCACTGAGCCAGCATATGCAGTGCTAACCACTGAGCCAGCATAGACTCTGCTAACTACTAACCAACCCTATACTGTGCTAACCACTGAGCCACTGTATACTGTGCTAACCACTGACCCACCATATACAGTGCTAACCAGTGACCCACCATATACTCTGCCAACCACTGCCCCACCATATGCTGTGCTAACCACTGCGCCACCATATGCTGTGCTAACCACTGACCCACCATATACTGTTCTAACCACTGAACCACCATACACTGCTAACCACTGAGCAACTATATTCAGTGCTAAGCACTGAGCCACCGTATACACTGCTAACCACTGAGCCACCTTATGCACTGCTAACAACTGAGCCACCTTATACACTGCTAACCACTGAGCCACTATACAGTGCTAACCACTGACCCACCGTATACAGTGCTATCCACTGACCCACCATATACAGTGCTAACCACTGACCCACCGTATACAGTGCTAACCACTCAGCCACCATATAACTCTGCTAACCACTGAGCCACCGTATACAGTGCTAACCACAAAGCCACTGTATAAAGTGCTAAACACTGAGCCACCATACAGTGCTAACCACTGACCCACTATACAGTGCTAACCACTGACCCACCGTATACAGTGCTATCCACTGACCCAACATATACAGTGCTAACCACTGACCCACCATATACACCATATTAATCCCGCAACTGCAGCGTACTTTCTGGAGAGAGGATTGTACTATTCAGCGGCATTTTCTACAGCACCTGTTCATTTCATCGCGCTCCCGATGCAATACCATCGGCCCTATTTCCCACTTGGCGTCCTGGACCAATCGGATGGCCGTCCTGTCTTTACCACAGAGCGCCCAATCCGCTCCTTCCCCTCAGGTCACATGTGTGACCTGAGGGGAGGGACTGATCCCTCTCTGCAGCCCCCACCCCGCCGCAGAGGACAATGACGTGTGACTGGGGCGGCGATCAGCCCCAGCACGCAGCCACGTCCTGCCGCCGAGCAGTGATGTCGCAGCTCCAGCTGTATCTCTCCTCACCCCTCCAGCCTCATCATACTCTGCTATCTACAGAGACCCCTCTATACTCTGCTACCCACAGAGCTGCCTCTATACTCTGCTACCTACATTGCCACCTCTATACTCTGCTACCCACAGAGCCACCTCTATACTCTGCTACCTACTGAGCCCCCTGTATACTCTGCTACCCACAGAGCCACCTCTATACTCTGCTACCCACAGAGCCACCTCTATACTCTGCTACCCACAGAGCTGCCTCTATACTCTGCTACCCACAGAGCCGCCTGTATACTCTGCTACCCACAGAGCTGCCTGTATACTCTGCTACCCACAGAGCCGCCTGTATACTCTGCTACCCTCAGAGCCGTCTCTATACTCTGCTAACCACAGAGCCGCCTCTATACTCTGCTACCCAAAGAGCTGCCTGTATACTCTGCTACCCACAGAGCTGCCTGTATACTCTGCTACCCACAGAGCCGTCTGTATACTCTGCTACCCACAGAGCTGCCTCTATACTCTGCTACCCACAGAGCCCCCTGTATACTCTGCTACCCACAGAGCCGCCTGTATACTCTGCTACCCACAGCCGCCTGTATACTCTGCTACCCACAGTGCCGCCTCTATACTCTGCTACCCACAGAGCTGCCTGTATACTCTGCTACCCACAGAGCTGCCTCTATACTCTGCTACCCACAGAGCCGCCTCTATACTCTGCTACCCACAGAGCCCCCTGTATACTCTGCTGCCCACAGAGCCACCTGTATGCTCTGCTACCCACAGAGCCCCCTGTATACTCTGCTACCCACAGAGCCACCTCTATACTCTACTACCCACAGAGCCCCCTGTATATTCTGCTACCCACAGAGCCGCCTGTATACTCTGCTACCCACAGAGCCGCCTGTATACTCTGCTACCCTCAGAGCCGTCTGTATACTCTGCTACCCACAGAGCCACCTCTATACTCTGCTATTCACAGAGCTGCCTGTATACTCTGCTACCCACAGAGCTGCCTGTATACTCTGCTATCCACAGAGCCGCCTGTATACTCTGCTACCCACAGAGCTGCCTGTATACTCTGATTATCCACAGAGCCCCCTGTATACTCTGCTACCCACAGAGCCACCTCTATACTCTACTACCCACAGAGCCGCCTGTATATTCTGCTACCCACAGAGCCGCCTGTATACTCTGCTACCCACAGAGCCGCCTGTATACTCTGCTACCCTCAGAGCCGTCTGTATACTCTGCTACCCACAGAGCCACCTCTATACTCTGCTATTCACAGAGCTGCCTGTATACTCTGCTACCCAGAGAGCTGCCTGTATACTCTGCTATCCACAGAGCCGCCTGTATACTCTGCTACCCACAGAGCTGTTTCTATACTCTGTTACCCACAGAGCTGCCTGTATACTCTGCTACCCACAGAGACGCCTGTATACTCTGCTACAACAACAACTTCCAATGGAGAGCAAAGCAGCACCTCTGGATCAGCATCCGCTCACAACAGGTCACAGTCCAGAAGTGAACTGAATCAGTGACACCAGGTGGATGTGAGCTGACCCATTTATGGCTGAGGGGTGGGGAGCAACCAGCCCAGGCATGCCCCTCACCTCACCTAAGCATGAGTCATATTCATCACACGCACCTTCACTCTCAACTCCCGCTCATTAGCTTCCTCTCTCCACGCTGTGAGCAGGGAAGAAAAAAGGCTTCATTTAAACCACAGTAGTAGCAATTCCATACAGCAAGGCAGTCAATACGTAACAAGTATATTCTTAGAGCATTTCACCAGCTTGTCTAACTGTTGTTAAGCAAACTTAAATGTGCTTGAACATGCTAAGATGTTGAATGCACTACTTGATGTTTTCTTTGAAACAATTGTACTGGTTCATTCTCGGTACTTCTGTAGCACGCCACAGGTGATCATTGGCTCTTGAACAAATTCTACAATTCTTTTCACTTCTCTATCTGATGTTTTGTGGGGGCACTTTGTAATGGCAATTTAATGTTTAAATGATAAAATTTCCATAGATAACTGCCTAGAACATTCTGTCTGTCATGCAGTTGGGCATGCATGCTGCCTACATGACATATGTCCTGTATTTAATTGTGCCACATTTCTTTCAGAAGTATACCCACCTGACAAAGATTGTGGCTATGACACGTAAGGTGTATGGTCATTTCAACTGTGCCCTACAGGCTTTGTAAAAACAGAATGATGTGCCAGAGTGTTGCTGGAATTGCAACCTAGCAACCCACTAGATTTCAATGCTGAATGTTGCAGCATCTCTATAAGCAATGAAATGTGGTGACACCAAAGCCAAATCTTTTTGAATAAATGCAAAATGTTATGTGTAATTAAAAATTAACACTGCACATCTACCTGACAACACCATCCACACTATCAAACATGGAGGTGGCAACAAGATGCTGTAGGGAAGCTTTTCTTCAGCAGCGACAGGGAAGATTAGATAGGAAGATGGATGGATTTAAATACAGAGAAATCCTGAAGGAAAATCTGTTAGAGGCTGTGAAAGACTTGGGACTGGGGCACAGAATCCCCCCTCCAGCTAGATAATGATCCTAAACCCACTGCCAGAGCAACAATGGAATAGTTTAGATCAAACCATATTCAGTGCATGTATGGCCCAGTCAAAGTCCAGACCTAAATTCCATTGAGCAACTGTGGCAAAACGTAAAAATTGCTGTTCACAGATCCTCTCCATCCAATATTGCTGAGCTAGAGCTAGTTTAAAAGAATGATAGGCAAAACCTTCAGCCTCTAGGTATGCAAAGCTCCTAGAGATATACTGTATACCAAAAGGTTTGCAGCAGTAACTGCAGTGAAATGTAGTCCTACAATAAATTGACTCTGGTGGGCTTAATACAAATGCACATTGCAATTTTCAAATTTAAATTTTTAAAATATTTAGAAAACCATGTATAATTTCATTTGAATTTCACAAGTTCTTGCTATTTAGTGTTGGTATATCGCGTAAAATCCCAGAAAACTGCATTTAAAATGACACAATGTAGAAAAGATTACGGAGTATAAATACATTTTCAAGGCACTATATGTATAAATATATAAGTTATATTTTTATCTATATATCTTACTGGAAACCATATTTTGTTTCGAAGGATTTAATGGTTGATTTGATTTTTACTTTTATTATTTGCTTAAAACATTTCTTTAATTTTAAAAGCTTTAACGATGTCAACAAATTGTTGTTTTTCTGGCGCTGCCTCTCTTCGTGGTTTATGTAAATATAGAACAAGGGCAAGCTGTGCAATTTCTCTAAACATCATCACAGCTCAAGTCACTAAGATACAGTACAAGAGAAGGTCTCTGCAGGTGAAAGACATTAACTGAACTATAAATGACTGACATAATGATGTTAATTCAAAGAGCTGTGCTAGACATGTTTGGAGTCAGCAACGTAAATTGGCATTTAAGAGGCAAAAGCATTTTACATTTTTCTTTTCATCAATGATAACTTTGCCTACGGAAAGGTCACTTCAAAATGCCTGTGGAATGGTAGAAGAGACGCAAAACCCTCTAGGGAAAGAAATAGATACGTTCATGTTAAGGTGATCCAGTGAAAATGCTCATATATACACCACCGATCAGCCATAATTTAAAAATAAATATTCAAACATAGGTTCTCTGCTACTTTGGCAAAGGATAAATGGTGATAGATTGGCTATTGTGCAGAGGATATCCAGATGAATAGGTTTTACTTGGTGATCCTGGTATGCAGTGGTGAACGCCTACCAAAAGTGGACCAAGAAATGACAAATGTCATGGGTACCGAAGGGTTATTCTTATGCATCCAATCCATGGGTCACCCCTCTCTCCACTCACATGAGGTAAAGTGGAGACTACAGTGACAACCAGTTATATTCTATCTACATGGGGTACTTTCATCCCTCTTACAAGATGGAGCCTCAGGTTAGATGCCCGACCTCTATTCTATTCATTCTCTATGGAAATAGATTATTTCAGCAGTCAGTGGTTTCATAGTGAATGAATAGTCGAACATTCACACTGTAGATCCAATGTAACAGGGATAAATGTGACCCATTATAAAGATCAGTGTGAGTCTCCGCTGATCAATAAGTTATTTTGTGTGAAGGAGTTAACTTGTTTTCTTGGTAAAGAATCTGGTGTTAATGAAACCACACAACTCAGGGTTCATGTCTATAGGACTCCGTGTCAGTTCTGTTTTGTTGGTATGAGTGGTATCTTTACAAATTTAGATGGGTATTTTTAAAGGGGATGTCCTGAAGAGCAAAAATTGATTGTACCATGTCGAGAAATGAGCGAACCTTTTGAAGCTAAAGTTCGGCTCTGTTCGCCGAACTGGCATATATTTGATGAGTAGGTCAGGGAACAGTTTGCCAAACTTCCAAACCCCACTCAAAGCAATGGGAGGCAAATTTCAGGCTACAGACAACACCTTCAAAGGGGCTCAAAAGCTGCCAAACACAGCTTAAACTGTTTTACAGTAGAGCCCCACTGTTTTGGCATAGCCATTAGCTTCCTAGACTATTACTTACCAAGGTTCAGCTCCACTGTCGCCCTGTTTACAAGCTCACTCGTGAACCTCAGACATATTGACTACTTCCCCCCTTTGATTGATTAAAGTCAGACTTAGCCCTGTTCACCCTCTCTGCTAGCATCTGTGATTGATTGCCAGTGTGCCAGCCAACCTGACATCAGATTACTATAAAACTAAATAAATAATTGAAGAAATTGGGGTAGGGTCCCCCCCACTTTTGATACCAACTAAGATAACGCACATTGCTGGGGGTTCTCATTCTTACCATGGTGATTGTACATAGTAATTGCCCCTCCGCAGGGTAAGAATAGCAGCCCACACCTGCACCAGAATATGACACATTAATTAGAAGCACCATAGCCTGGTGTTTCATTCTGGCTCTTCACGCTGGGCGGTGGCAAACGGGGAAATACAAGGGGAAATGGCAGATGAGGAATGTCAGCTATCATTAACCTCTTCATTGATAATGTTGAGGCATCTATGCCACCCTCATATTACCAAACCAGTGAGTAAATAGTTAAAAAAGCAGAGACGCAGAGAAAAATCCTTTATTAGAAATCAAACACAAACAACCCGTTTTTACCCATATATTAAACCCAAACATTCCCAGCTCTGACGGAAATCCACACTGCACGATATCTACCGATGCACACTTGGCACGGCTACATTGCTATGACAGGAGCATGCAGCTGCATATATTTCTATGCAGCTACAAGCTTCTGTCATGAGAGCAGGCAGCTGTGCATGGTGATGCATATAAGACTCAAGCGAGTCTCGCATGTCTCTCACCCAGTGTGACTCCAGCCTCACTCTAAACTGTGGCAATGAGCGGTGATGTCAGATAGTTTATCTGAGGTCATAATGGTAACAGCTGGAGCAGTTACCTTGGTAACTCAGCTGTGACCGCAGATGAACTGTCTGATGTCACTGCTCACAGCCAGCTGTCAGTGAGAGTAGTGAGCTGCTGCATTGTGCGGATGCTGTAATGGTCTCTGCTCACTTCATGTAGCCGTGCCTGGACAACAGTGTGGATTATTGTTGAAGGGTTTGTTTAGGCTTAACAAATGCATGACAGCACGTTGTCTGTGTATTTTATTTCAAATAAAGGAATTTTCTCTGCATCTGTGTTTTACTCACTGGATTGGTAATATGGGTTTATCATTGATGACTCAACACTACCAACCCAGTGGTTGATGACAGCTGACAATACTCATCTGTCATAAACTCATTCTATTACCCTGACTGCCACCACACCAGTGCAGCGGGAACAGCCAGGCTGAAGCGCTTGGATTGGCACATTCTTTGGAGGCCCCAATTTTGGGATGGCTGCTGCCTTCTATTTTTAGGGTGATGAGGGCCCAAGAAAGATGACCCTTTCCACCCTGAGAATACCAGACCTCAGCTGTCAGCCTTACCTTGGTTTGTAATTGAAAATGGGGGGGAACATACACTGTTTTTTTTTCTTTAAAGTATTTTATTGTTTATAAATAAATAATGTGAAAATATACCTAGGGGTTACCTGTGTTTTGGATTACCAGCCAAAGTTAAGCCGCAAGCTGTGGTCTGCAGGCTGCAGCTGTCTGCTGTACCCTAGCTGGCAATGAACACCTTTTAGTGGAATGTAAGAGGCACTAAAGGGTGCAAACTTACAATATATGGGGTGGTACATTATATAGCTGTTTGACATCTAACTATCTCTAAATGTATTCTTTTTTTACATCTAGCAGTAAATCTATTCTATCTATCTATCTATCTAAACTATAAAAATTAGTCAGCACTCAGCAATTCATGTCCACATACTTCTCTTTATTGGCCCATGACAACTACAACTTTTCGAGTACTAATGAACCTTTCTCAAGCAGTGCTTGACAAAGATTCATTAGTAACCGAAACATTGCAGTCATCATGAGCCAATAAAAAGAAGTATACGGACATGAATTGTTGAGTGCTGCCTACTTGTTATAGTTTGTATGAAGATTTTTTTGCACCTCAAGATTGCAATAGAGGATTTTTGCACCGCATCCTAACATTTTGTGTTGCTGTTGTTTTTCTTATTTATTTATCTATTCTTTCTATGTATCTATTCATCCATCCATCCATCCATTCATTTGATCAGCTGAAAACTCGAGTAATATTTAAAATCTTAAAAGTGGTGCCTCCATTACATTCACCACTCCTGGCACTTTGCCTCGGCTCTCTTTCTGCTCTGGTGTGTTGGCAAACAGGATAATGGTATTTTGAGTTGATTTCAAATATGGATTTTTCTCTGTGTCTGTGCTGTTTAACTATTTTCTCATAGGATTGATGAGTGGGTCTCATAGAGACCCGACATTACCAACCTGGCCTTAATGTTAAGCTGCCAATAATCAGCTGTCATTAACCTCTTCCTTCACTCCGATGCCACCTCACCAGGGGATCAGGAAGAGCCGAGTAAAGCTCCAGGAATTGGCGCTTGTAATGAATGCGCCAATTTCTGGGGCAGCTGGGGGCTCCTATTCTTTAGCATGCGGGGGCCAGTAACTATGGGCCTCACCACGCAATTTTTTTTAATTATTTAAATATTTTTAGAAAAAATTATGGGCTTCCCTGTATTTTAGTTTACAGCTAAGGTAAAACGAGGCTACTCAGGGTGACAGCCTGGGTGACAGTAGCTATCTGCTTTATCTGCACTGACAATCAAAAATACAGCAAAGCCCAACTTTTTTCAAATTATTTATTTTTACAATACTAAGACATCAGTCAATGGGTGAGGGGTGCAACAGCCAATCACAAATGCTGTCACAAAGATTGGGCATGATTGGCTCTTGGAGTAACCCAGAAACAGCCCATATATTCATACATGCTACAATGTATGGGCTCTTTCCAGGTTACTCCACTATCCAATCACAGATACTGGGACAGCATCTGTGATTGGCTGTTGTGTCCCTCACCAGTGACTAATCCGGAGGTTAATGAGCAGCCACAGAACTACAAGGGGGCAAACACGGTAAGTATGAGCTGATGTTTAAAGGGATCCTGTCACCCCCAAAACACCTCCTAAGCTATTAAAAGCTGTCCCTAGAGCATATTAACACTTTCCCTACACTCCTTTTAGCTCCTAAATGCATATAGTCAAAGTGAATCTAAACGTTATAAAAGTACCTCATTACTGATGATAATGAGTGACTATGGTATTCATAGTCACTCAGCCAGAGCTGCCCCTCTGTTAGCTTCAAGTCCCAAACTGTGCATGCGCATGCGCATGCGCAGTGCGCATTTTGAAGCTGACAGAGCGGCGCGGCTGTACTACGTCACCCGGCGCCGGAAATGACGCGTATCGCGTCATACAGCCCCCACACTGAAGCCCGGATGCAATGGGAGAGCGGGGAGGCGCGCAGGGAGGCGGCAATTTGAATCTATGATGAAGATCACGCCTGAATAGGCGTGATATGATGAAGAGGGGCAGCTCTGGCTGAGTGACTATGAATACCATAGTCACTCATTATCATCAGTAATGAGATACTATAATAACGTTTAGATTCACTTTGACTATATGCATTTAGGAGCTAAAAGGAGTGTAGGGAAAGTGTTAATATGCTCTAGGGACAGCTTTTAATAGCTTAGGATGTGTTTTGGGGGTGACAGGATCCCTTTAATCAATAATTTGTTTATTTTCACAGCTCCCCACCAGACGCAAACCCAAACTGTAACACGGAGGTCTATGTTCTGGATCTGTGCCCGACCACTCGGCAGTTTAGGTTTGCCCATCGCTAATGGGGACATTTTTGAAGATCCATTAAGTGTAAAGGTAATGAAAAATATGTTTCTAAATCTTTACTCTTCATTTTCTCAAATGAAAAAAGACCCATAATGAATAACAGGTGCAACTCGCTGTGATTTAGTTATATGTCACAAACTATTTATTGAACTGATATTTTATGAAAAAAACAACCAATGAACAGTGCTTAGTAAAAAATGAAATATTTGTATTCTTTATAATGTAAATCCATGGGATATTATGATTACTATCACAAAACCCTCTGTAGCCCTCTGTGTAAAAGATTGGATTACAAACATTGGTCTGTGGTCAAAGATAACTCTATTTTACACCTTGGGATGAGCGTTTAAATCTAATTTATAGCCATAAAATATATTTTGTTTCTTTGTAAATGTAAACCTCTCTATAAAACATGTCTGTTACATGAAAAATCACTTTCATGACATTGACTATAAAGATTTGAGGTCAAAGATCAGCAGTCACATACAGTTACCTCTAAGCAAATGGTGGCGTGTGGGATGTAATGACAGTAAAGTCGCTAATCCAGAACATCTGCTGTGCTAAGATAGTGTGCGTCTCATTCCTGCTTATTCTATCACTTTCTCGCACATCTCAATACCACATTTATGTGTTTATCATCGTCTCCATGAAGTTGCTAACGAGTGACGGTTGCAGATATGTGGATTAATGCCAAGTCTCACAGTCTGTCTTAAGTGTGGGCAATCTTTTTGTTTTTATTTTAGACTGAATATTTCATATTATTTTTAAACATTCATTTTAATACTATTTTCCCTTCTGACTTCTGCTGTCAAATTAGCTTACTTATTTAAATTATTTACACTTTTTGTACAGGTTTAATGGTCTTTTCCATGCATTCTGCATTTCTTTGTTCCTTCTTCTATCGTTTCACCAATATTTAGCATGTTTTTGTTAAAATACTATAGAGTAAAAATAAAATGGTTCACACTGCATTTCTAAAGTAGGTGAAAGCCCCGCATGTGGGACTTCTGAAGCCTCTCAGGTATCCTTTCAAAGTGTATCATGGTGGAAGTGTTGTACGGCCGAATATTTATATCCTAAGAAGATAAGTAGATTTGAAAATAAGCTCTGTCGAGAGTTTTCAAGTGGAGAAGTGAACGGATTAGCCTATTAACCTGTTTCTCAGGTTCCAATATTACTACCAGGACCTGAACAGATCCTATTATAAAAATATTTTACCCAATGCTTGAAGTAGCTTAAGAAGTAATGCTCGTGCCTAGATTAACAAATCTTGTATCATATCCAATGTTCAGCATACATTTTAACCACATTCTGAAATGTCAGATATCATAGCTGGGAGCTTAGAGAACGCAAGTCATAATTCTTCAATATACTTCATGCAATTTAGAAGGAAATTAGCGAAATGCTAAGAAATGAAAAAAAGTAGTTATATATAACAAAACACTTGCAATATTACAGTTGTGGCAAACAGTTTTGGAACGGACACAAATTTAGCTTTTTGCAGAGATTGCGACTTCTGTTTTTGTACAGGGTATTTAGTTTAACTATAGATTGCTAGGAGGAGTAATCAGATGAATTGCAAAAACCTTGCAGATTCATTACTTGCCATGAAAATGAACTTAGTCATGAAATCCCCATTTCCATGCAATTTCAGCCCTTCCACAACATGACCTCCTTTCAGCATTTCAAGGAGAAAGTATTAATGAGGACAAGGCAGCTGATATAACGTCATGCTTATTAGGCTAAATGAATAGCTTTCAAATAAGTCTATGACCCCCAAAACTCTAATTGAGCTATTTAGGCATTGCTATGTGGGGGACGTAGCCCCTCTAAAAATTTGTCTGGTATTGTAGATTTTAGTAAATTTTTTTTATAGAGAAATAGTTTTTTTTATATATATATGAAGGAGCTTCAGTTCACCCCTGGTGTGGTCAAGTCTGTGCTCAATACCACCCGTGAGTTACTATCTCCTTATGATTAGGGATAGATGAACCATTCTGGTTTGTGACCTGTGAATGCATGTACATAGTTAATACACATTATACTTACTGGGTTCCCATTATTCCTTTCAGCTGTGCGGCGGCACTGCATTACTTCCAGGTTTCTGGGGAATAGTCATGTGACTGGCTCCAACAGCCAATTACATACACCCAGAAGATAAGGGGCAGCCCAGAAGTGATATAGCGCCGCATCACACCAGGAAGAGAAAACGCGGACCCGGTAAGTATGTGACGTCTATTAACTCTGTGTTTGCTTTC
Organism: Allobates femoralis; assembly: GCA_033576535.1. Lineage (NCBI taxonomy): Eukaryota > Metazoa > Chordata > Amphibia > Anura > Aromobatidae > Allobates > Allobates femoralis. Next base: position 625,879,015 of record JARQOC010000003.1, read on the forward strand.
ACAGGTCACTGACACGGGGAAAACGGGCAGTTCACCCATCCCTACTTATGATGACTGACATCAGTTACTTTGGAGCATTTTCTGATCTAGAACTGCAACCCTGCACATGCTAACACCACAGGAGCAGATCGCCTGCACACAAAGACCTAATGTGTGCAGAGGATAAATTATCATCTGTCTCACCTTGGTCTGGCAACTGTATATTTATATTTTATAGGAGATTAGGAGAGGATAGTGTGTAGGTTATATATAGTTATGGGCGAAGATGTTGGCATCCTAAAATTGTTCCAGAAAATGAAGTATTTCTCCGAGAAAATTATTGTAGTTAAACATGTTTTGTTACACACACGTGTATTAAGGTAAATTGGACAAAATTTCACATAAAACCCGAAAATGGTTGGCACCCTCAACCTAATGTTTGGTTGCTCGTCCTTTGGAATATATAGGTGCAATTTTACGCTTCCTATTACTATTATTATTATTTATTTATATAGTGCCATTAGATTCCATGGCGCTTTACATATGGAAAGGGTAGACAAGGACAAGTACAATATATATGAACAATCATGTCGTACAGATACAAGAGCGGAGAGAGGACCCTGTCCACAAGGGCTCACAGTCTAAGACCATCAACAAAGCGTTTTACACCTCTCACTGGAAATTTGAACCATTATTTTGCAAACTGCTCCCTTATTTGGCTCCATTGAAAAAAAAAAATAATAATAATAGAAAATAAACATATTTGGTATTGCCACATTCAGAAATGCCAGCTCTATTAAAATATAAAATAAATGAATCCGATCGTAAACTTAGTAATGGAAAAAAACAAAATGGCAAAATTGATACTTTCTAAATAAACGGAGTATCCTGTGAATCATCTGGAAGCGCTCCTCGGCAAACCGGAATTTCCTAAAATGCCAAAATCACATTTTTTTTTGGTTGCCACGACATTGCAATAACATACAAAACCAGGCAAACAAACACCACATGTACGTAAACAAAAAAAACGTAATAAAAAAGCAAAAAAACAGCGAATAGCTTAAATGGACTCCTATAAAAAGGTAAAAGAAGGGAGACAGGCGCCATTCTAAGAGTGGCCATTTACAGTCACCAAAATAACAATCAAATGTATGCAATTACCTGAAGTGAGTGCATATTTGCATATACAAATGCATCTCAATGAATTAGAATATCAACAAAAAGTTAATTTATTTCAGTAATTTTAGAAATAAAGTCAAACGCATATATTATATAGAGTCATTACAAACAGTGATCTATTTTAAGTGTTTATTTATGTTAATGTTGATGATTATGTGTAACAGCAAAAAACTTTAATCCAGTGGAATCCCGCTGTCATCATTTTGAGGGTGAACCCGCACCCACTTTGGGCAGTCTTTTTCATTCCCGAAGCAGGGTCCAGACAAGACTTCAGAACAGAGTAAATTCCGAGCAGACGAGCGATTGTGTTCATCTTTTTTCTCATCCAGATTCTGGATGACAAAAAAGTTGCAACATGCTGCGAGTGCATCTGATAATCATGTAAGACTCGCCAAAACAAGTCAATGAGAAAAAGGAAAAAAACGTACTGAGCATGGATAATCCTAGTGGTATTTGTTTTTTACTTATACATTATCATTCTGTAGCATAGAGCACTGAGAGCACTGTAAATGTTCCTATAAATGATTGTACAGGAATACTTTCTGAGAAAAAAAACGCATTGCATACAGACATCACACGGATGCCACATGGATGTCATGGGGTTGCTGGGCGAGAAAAAAATGCACTCTCGCATAGCACTCGAATGACATAAGGAATAACATACTGATTTAAGTCATCCTACTCTCCTGTATGATAAACAGTCACATTTTTCATACGCTTGTGTGTTTCCAGCAGGAAACAGCAACATGTGCAAGGTATTTTTACCTTCACTCTACACAAGTATCAAAGGTGCTTACACCTTTTCTCCAAAGCACTTCTCTCTGCTCATGATGTCATAATACCCCATTATCTATTATAATATTTACCTTGTGGCATCCATCATCAACTTCCACAGTAATCGTGTCTTATCGTGTCCTACTATCACCTGATTGGTCAAAAAAAGTTGCAGGCACCATATTTGAACACCCAAGTGATGGGAGTTTAAATATGGTGCCTGCAAGTGGTGCTGTCGACTCCACAAATTCGCGGCATAATCACTCCTGCCCGATACCCGAACCCCTCCGCCCCCCAAACCTGACCCGCAGCTCCCCTAAGCAAGCTATCAGCCCCCACAAACATCGTACATTACCCAATGATGAGCTTACAGGACCTGTGGTGATGTCACTGTCATGGGCAGAGCCAGATCCCGTGACAGTGACATCACCACAGGTCCTTAGGCTGACACAGACTTGGGGGAGCACAAACAGCAGCAGCAGCCAGGCACTGCACCCACGTTCAGACCCCACCACAGTAACCCCACACTCAAGGTGCACTGTACTCACCCTGCACTCACCCTGCACTGCACTCACCCTGCACTCACCCTACACTGCACTCACCCTGTTAAAACCAACGAACCAAAATGTCTTTAAGGTACATAGAGTCACACGATGCATCTTCATGCGTTACAACCAGTTTTATTTGTAGAAAAACAAGTGATTGTCACAGCTAGTAAGCAAAAAGTGCATCAGTGCAAAAGGGGGGGGGGTTTTAAGGACAAAGTGCAGGGTGAAAAGAGAGATCAAACACAGGACCCAGAATTTTACATTGCAGACATCTCAATGGTAATGACGTTAATATAAAAGGTAAAAATTCCCCCAACAGAGAATACAGTTGCAGTCTTTTGCATAAGTTGCAGCCAAGGTAATTACAGCCAATTTACAACATCATAAACATACAACTAGAACCAATGTCAGGGACATAAGAGGTTAATAAATAGTTCTCATACCAGAGATGCCTGCTGCCTGGGGACTGTGTCAGGGAGAAGCCCCGACACGTGTTTCGTTTGTTCTTCCTCGGGGGGCAGTGGCCCCCGAGGAAGAACAAACGAAACACGTGTCGGGGCTTCTCCCTGACACAGTCCCCAGGCAGCAGGCATCTCTGGTATGAGAACTATTTATTAACCTCTTATGTCCCTGACATTGGTTCTAGTTGTATGTTTATGATGTTGTAAATTGGCTGTAATTACCTTGGCTGCAACTTATGCAAAAGACTGCAACTGTATTCTCTGTTGGGGGAATTTTTACCTTTTATATTAACGTCATTACCATTGAGATGTCTGCAATGTAAAATTCTGGGTCCTGTGTTTGATCTCTCTTTTCACCCTGCACTTTGTCCTTAAAACCCCCCCCCCTTTTGCACTGATGCACTTTTTGCTTACTAGCTGTGACAATCACTTGTTTTTCTACAAATAAAACTGGTTGTAACGCATGAAGATGCATCGTGTGACTCTATGTACCTTAAAGACATTTTGGTTCGTTGGTTTTAATATGTGTATATGTCGGTACTCTTACAACAGGTCATGTTGATTCTCTGGTTGTTTACTGCACTCACCCTGCACTCACCCTGCAATCATCTTGCACTGCACTCACTCTGAACTGCTCTCACACTGCACTGCACGCACCCTGCACTGCACTCACACTGCACTGCACTCACCCTGCACTGCGCTCACCCTGCACTCACCCTACACTGCACTCACCCTGCACTCACCCTGCAATCATCTTGCACTGCACTCACTCTGAACTGCTCTCACACTGCACTGCACGCACCCTGCACTGCACTCACACTGCACTGCACTCACCCTGCACTGCACTCACCCTGCCTTCAGCCTGCACAGCACTTAGCCTGCACCTCACTTAGCTCACACAGCTCTCATCCCGTACTCACTCAGCCTGCACTAACCCCACACTCAGTCTGCACCACACTCACCCTGCACTCACTCCGCACTCAGCTTGCACCACACTCAGCCTGCACTCACTCTGAACTACACTGACCCTTCACTCACCCTGCACTGCACTCACCCTGCTTTCAGCCTGCACCGCACTCAGCCTACACTGCACTCAGCTTACACAGCTCTCATCCCGCACTCACTCAGCCTGCACTCACCCTGCACTCACTCTGCACTCAGCCTGCACTGCACTTAGCCTGCACTCACCCAATACAGCACTCAGCCCACTTTGCACCCAGCCTGCACTCACTCTTCCACTCTGCCCAAACCACACTCAGCTCACACACTCCCCACCGCACTCACTCTGCACCGCACTCATCCCACAATGCATGTCATGTGCTTAGATGGCACTGACATTGCTGGATGCTGCTGTGTATGTTGTTTGTCTTTAAGAGCTGCATGAATTGTGTAGTTGTGAAGATCTTTGTCTCTTGTGCTGTGCTCCAGAGCTGCATTCACTATTATGTTTCAGCTACTGGTTGAGGGGTTGATGTGTGATTCACCTGGAATCATCTACTCTCTGGCTTTAAATAGCATCCCCTCTCCTCTGTCAGTGGCTGCTGATAGAGTTTTCTGCTTGCTGGGAACCCGTTGCTGGTGTTAGCTAAGCAGGGAGTGTCTGGGCTAGTACCAGAATGGGAGACCGGCTGCTTTTGGTGATGAACTCACACTGGCTGGGACACCGGTTCCGTTGACAGCTATGCAGGTGGTGGCTGGGCTCGTGCCGGTGTTGATGATCGGCTGGGAAACCTAGTTCTGTTAGGTGCTGGACATTGGTGGTCTGTGCGCCACGCTCACATATCGTAGTCGGTTGTTACCTTGCTCAAGTATGACACCACATGCTGCACTCAGCCCACACCACACTCAGCCAGCACAGCACTCAGCCCACACTCAGCTTGCATTGCATTCAGCCTGCACTCGCTCTGCACTTACCCCACACCACAGTCAGGTAGTACTTAGCCCGCACTCATTCTGCACTAAGCCTGCACGGCACTCACCCTGCACATTACTCTCACTGCACATTACTCGCACTGCACTTCACTCACCCTGCACTGAACTCACCCTGCACTGCACTCACCCTGAACCACACTCACCCTGCGCTCATCCTGCACTGCACTCACCCTGCACTGCACTCACCCTGCCTTCAGCCTGCATCGCACCCAGATGGCACTGCACTCAGTTCACACAGATCTCAGCCGGCACTCACTCAGCCCGTACTCACCCTGCACTCATCCTGCACTGCACTTAGCCTGCACTCACCCCATACAGTACTCAGCCCACTTTGCACTCACTCCCCACCGCACTCACCCCACACCACACTCACCCCACACTGCACTCAGCCCACACCACACTCTACACTCAGCCCGCCCTGCACTCACCCCACACTTCACTCAGCCTGCACTGCACTCAGCTGGCACCGCACTCACTCCGCACTGCTCTCACTCTGCACTCACTCCGCATATCTTTCACTCCAAACTCAGCCTGCATTAATCCTGCACTCATCCATTGTTACACTCAGCCCACACCGCACTCAGCCTGGCGCTCAGCCGCTCTCTTCCCGCTCTCACCCCACACCTTGCTCAGCCCACTCAGCCCACTCTCTCCCCACTCAGCCTGCTCTCAACCTACTCAGCCCACTCTCACCTTACACCCCACTCAGCCCGCTCTCACCCGACTCAGCCTGCTCTCACACCACTCTAACGCCACTGACCTTATGCAACCCACAGCCCACTCACTCCACAGCCCACCAAATGAGGAATTGCACCATTTCCTCATGCCACCATCCTCTTTCTCATGCCTCTGCTGCATGAGAGTGAGAACAGGGGGGGCAGAGAGTGACTACAGGAGGGGGCAGAGATGAGGTAGCACAGGGGGGGGAATGGATGAGGCAGCACTAGGGGTCAGAGACGAGGCAGCACAGGGGGGGCAGAGAGCAAGGGGGAGAAAACATTCGAAAGGGGAGAGACAGCACAGGGTGGAGTGATGGCCGCTGCCCCCAGTGCCAGAGAGCCCACCTCCATCTTGATGTCACTGCACTCTGACCTATTAAACATAATATTTCTTTATTTATATAGCACCAACATATTCTGCAGTGCTTTAGAATTCAGAGGTTCATGTACAAACAGTCATAAGTAACAGTTAGAAAGACACAAAAAGTAAAGCAAAATAACGGTCCTGCTCAAAACAGCTTACAATCTACAATGAGGTGGGGGGTGACACAAAGTACCGGTGATTATTTACAATGATGGTCCAGTAAACTTATAGGACTGGGAAATAGATAAGAGCTGCATGAGTGGTTACTAGCCATTCTTTTGAATCTGGGGGAGTGAATAGGCTATGTCTAAGTGACTTCAATTAGGGAGCATGATAGACCGCCCTAAAAAGATGTGTCTTTAGGGAGCACCTGAAACTATGTAAATTGTGGATAGTCCTAATTTATTGGGAAAGAGCACTCCAGAGGATTGGGAGAGAAGTCTTGAAGGCGGGAGTGGGAGGTTCAGATTAGTGCAGATGTTAGTCTAACTTCGCTACCAGAGCAAAGAAATGGGTGGGGTCATAGACAGAGATGAGGGTAGAGAGGTAGGGAAGTGCTGAATTGTGAAGAGCTTTGTGGGTGAGAACTAGGAATTTCAATTGGATCCTATAGGGTATGGGCAGCCAGTGCAATGACTGGCAAAGAGCGGAAGCATCCGAGTAACAATTAGCTAGATAGGTGACCCTGGCTGCTACATTAAGGATGGATTGGAGAGCAGAGAGTCTAATGAGGGAGAGGCCAATTAATAGAGAATTACAATAATTAAGGCTGCAGTGGATGAGGGCCACGGTGAGGGTTTTTGTTGTTTCCGTGGTGAGAAATGGTTGGATTCTAGAGATGTTCTTCAGGTGCACGTGGCAAGAGCAGGCAAGAGATTGTATATAGGAGTTGAAGGAGACATTGGTGTTAAACATAACACCCAGACAGCAAGCCTGCTGCCTAGGGGTTATCATGGTGCCACACACAGAGAGGGAGATGTCAGATTTAGAAAGATAGAGGAGGGCAGGAGCAGGAGAAGTTTAGATGTGGAAAGGTTGAGTTTTAGATAGAGAGTGGACATGATGTTGGAAACTGCAGTTAGAAAGTCATTGGCATTCTGTAATACAGCAGGGCTAAGGTCAGGGGATGAAGTGTATAATTGTGTGTCATCAGCATAAAGATGGTACTGGAAGCCAAATTTACTGATGATCTGTCCAATCGGGGCCGTGTAGAGAGAGAAGAGGGCCAAGAACTGAACCCTGAGGGACTGCAATAGTGAGAGGAAGAGAAGAAGTGGAGTCAGCAAATGATACACTGATAAAACAGTCAGAAAAATAGGAAGAGAACCAGGAAAGAGTGGTGTCATTTATGCCAATTGCGTGCAGCATAGCAATAAGGAGATGGTGGTCTACAATGTCAAAAGATGTAAAGCGAAAGATAAGGAGAGAGTAGTCGCCATTATGTTTTGCTGTCAGAAGGTCATTTGACACTTTGATAAGGACAGTTTCTGTAGAGTGTAGAGGGCGGAAACCAGACTGCAATGGATCTAGAAGAGAGTGAGTGGTAACAGGTGATGTGGCAGTACACCAGGCGTTTAAACAGTTTGGAGATGAAGGGGAGATTGGAGACTGGTCTGTAGTTATTAGTGCAGGAATGATCAAGAGAAAGTTTCTTTAATAATTGAGTAACGATAGAGTGTTTGAAAGAGGAGGGGAAGATGGCAAAAGAGAGGCAGATATTGAAGATTTTGGTTAGGTGAGTGGTGAAGACCAGAGAGAGACTAGAGTAGGTGTGAGGGAATGGGTCAGTGGTGCATGTAGTAGGATGAGAGGAAGAGAGAAGCCTGGAGACTTATTCTTCTGTGACTTGGTCAAATGTGGAGAATGAGTATAAAGTCTATCCCTGGCACACTTTTTCAAAAAAGGAAAGGAGGTTGATTTCTTTTTTAGTTTTTTTTTATTCAGTTGCAGTGCTGATAAGACATATCATGACGTTTCGGCTCACATGAGCCTTCTTCTAATGATTCTGTGCAATATTTGAATAAACATAAAAACCAAAATAAAAAACACTGTTCAAGACCTTTTAGTCATACCTAGCGTGCCTAATTGGGTGTTTATAAGATGATATCATATAGTGGATTGTGCTTGGGATAGTGGATATCCTTATACAGTGATCGTGTTGGTGACTCAATCTGTGAGAAGGAAAATATAGCAGTATAAAAGGGGAGTTTTTTTTTTTGAAAAGTTAGGGGAGAAGACTTAAAGGGGGAAAACAGAACCTAGAAAAGAAAGGAAAAGTGTGATGAAAGAGGAATATGTTATAAGGGAATTACGGTAGACTTAGGGTTGTAAAAACAGAGTAACTGTATGTGTATATATATATATATATATATATATATACCTTGTTATAGCAGAAATAGCAGAATACTTGTGATAATGAGCATTAGGATAAGTATCCTATAGGTTCTTGGAAACATCATGGATCTAGTAATTGGAATCAGTATAAATGATAATGAATATGAGCCTATTATATAAACTAATGATAAAGGGATATTAATGCTTAAAAATGAATCTCATTGTGCCATACTATAGTATTAAGAGGAATCCCTAATAGGAGAGTAAAATGACTGGCATATATATAAAGCAGAGACTGGCCCTGGTACAGGGATAGACTTTATGCTTGTTAAAAAAGTTTTTTTCCGTAGAGCACCTGCTAAGTAGTTGAGTCAGACTTTATCCTATTTGAAATATATTCAAACCACCCAAAGGGTTAAAGGCCCTCCAAAAATAATTATATACTTCATAAACAAACTCCAAGGAGTCAGGCCCAATCAATTGCAATTAATATTTATTAAAATTCCAACACTGTGTTAAAAAATGACAATGTAAAACAAGGTACACAGAAGGAAAAACCACATGACAGAATAAAGACCACAATGGTATTAAATCCTCAAGCACAGGAACCAACAAACACCATTCAAAGAATATAATCAGTGCCCCAAATACTGGGTACACTCCATGTGCCAAGAGAGGGTAATACATATAAAATCATCAAGTCATGGGTCTTATTTACCTTACTGCGACCGCCCCCTGACGCGTTTCGCACCAGCTTCTTCTGAGGAGGAGACAATGAAAATAAATACATAGTTAAAAAAGAGTGAGAGAATGTGGGTCACCTGACTCCTATAAACATTGTTTATAGTAACTTTGTATTCTGTTACCTTGAGGTCGTTTCTGGTCCAATTTGGTCTAATTCATCATATTGCACTTGGAATGCAGCACTTAGAATGTGGCACAGATCAGACTAAGCATTGCAATATTTTCCCTTGTAACAGCTATCAGGTAGGGCAAAAGGGGAGGGGCACACTGAGACCAGATGCAAAAACACAAACACTTAAACAAAGGTCATAAAGTAAGGAGTAGGGGTGGAGTGACCAGATACAGATATTCATGCTCTTGACGGCCACCAATGAGCGAGGAGTATGCAAAACAGCCGCGGCCGCGATGCAATCAGCGACGCGCGATTTCCCTCACAGACACAAACACTGCGCTGTCAGCCTCCGTCTGCCCGCACCCGCCTGCTGGAGCGGGTGTGCCCACCTCTGGTCCCCTCTTTCTTGCCGCTGCCACCCACCACCCGCTGCTCCATTCCCGCCACCCACTGCTCTATTCCCCCTCGCTCCATTCCCACCCCTCCTTGCTCCATTCACTTCCCAGCTTGCTCCATTCCCTCCTCCCGCTCTATTCCCTTCCCAGCTCGCTCCATTACCCCCCTCATGCTCCATTTCACCCCCCTCGCACCATTTTACCCCCCGCTCCATTCCCCCCATATTGTTGCTCCATTTCCCCCCCGCCGCTCCGTCTCACCCGCACCCGGTGTTTACATCGCCTCTACAGTAGGTACAAACCACTGAGCCACCGCGCTGTACTAACCACTCATCCACCATATATAGTGCTAACCACTCAACCACCATAGAGTGCTAACCACTGAGCCACCTTATACAGTGCTAACCACTGAGCCTCCATACAGAGTTAACCACTCTGCCTCCATATAGTGCTAACCACTGAGCCGCAATACTGTGCTAAACACTGAGCCACCGTACAGTGCTAACTACTGAGCCACCGCGCAGTGCTAATCACTGAGCAACCATACTGTGCTAACCACTGAGCCACCGTGCAGTGCTAACCACTGAGCCACCATACAGTGCTAACCACTGAGCCACATTACTGTGCTAACGACTGAGCCACCATATACAGTGCCAACCATTGAGCCACCATACTGTGCTAACCACAGAGCCAACATATACAGTGCTAACCACTGAGCCACCATATACAGTGCTAACCACTGAGCCACCATACTGTGCTAACCACTGAGCCACCATACTGTGCTAACCACTGAGTCACCATATACAGTGCCAACCACTGAGCCACCATAGAGTGCTAATCACTGAGTCACCGTATACAGTGATAACCACTGAGTCACCATATACAGTGCTAACCATTGAGCCACATTACTGTTCTAATTATTGAGCCACCATATACAGTGCCAACCACTGAGCCACTATAGAGTGCTAACCACTGAGGCTCCGTATACAGTGCTAACTACTGAGCCAGCGTATACTGTGCTAACCACTGAGCCTCCGTATACTCTGCTAACCACTGAGCCCCTGTATACTCTGCTAACCACTGAGCCGCCGTATACTCTGCTAACCACTGAGCCGCTATAAAGTCTGCCAACCACTGAGGCCCCATATACTCTGCTAACCACTGAGCCACCGTATAATCTGCTAAGCACTCTGCTGTGGGCGGGAGGGGGCCAGGGAACAGCGGCCGGGTTCGGGCAGGAGGGGCCCCCCGCCCCCTCCTGCTTGCACCCGGCTGCTGTTTCCTGGCCCCCTCCTGCCCGCACCTGCCCGCTCTTCCTGGCCCCTCCTGCCGGCACCTGCCCGCTCTTCCACGGCCCCTCCTGCCTGCACCCAGCCACTCTTTCCCAGCTTCTTCCTGCCCCCTCCCGGACGCTCTTACCTGGCCTCCTCCTGCCCGCTGTTCCCCGGCCCCCTCCGGCCCGTACCTTGCCGCTGTCCCCTGGCTTCCTCCTGGACTCCAGCACCGCTGCACACTGGCACCACTGCACACCGTTACTGCTGTAGGTATCTACTATATAATTGTCTACTTCTGTCTGTTTGTCTGTAATGCAAATTCTGCATTGCTGATTGGTCAGCCAGCCACCCATGACCAATCAGCAACAGGGACAGTCCGCCCGCCAATTGGTGCGTGATTTCAACCACGCTTCGCTGATTGGTTGCGCCCGGCCGTTTGCCAGCAATCAGCGATATTGGCGCAGGATTTAAACCCAGCTTTGCTTTGCTTTATTCTTAAATCTTCATAAATAAACTACATACATATTCTAGAATACCCGATGCATTAGAATCGGGCCACCATCTAGTGTACTCATAATTAGTCTGGAGATGTACACACATACTGGTCTTGGTTCTGATTCTGTAATAAGTCGTATGTAGTAATTCTTCATTTTCAGACATGACAACAGATCAGTACAGAGTCAGTGTTCTGTCCGTCTCACACATGTATGATACAAAGATTAAATATAATAACAAAGTCATATACATCAGTCAATCAAGTGTTTGACTAAGCACACTCTATACATTTTAGTTGTCTACTGGGTGATGGTATGGACAATTGTTCGGCTGGCCTATCCGGCCGAACTCTCTCACACACATTAGTGCTTGGCATAGTGTTCCTGTTTTCTCTGTGGGAGAGCCAGTCATCGCTGGTGGTGGCTTATCATTTAGAAAACAAATGGATCTGCAATCTGAAATCAGAAATGCCAGATACTTATCACCCCAGAAAATCATCTGTCAGGGACCCCCAAACACATTGTATATGTGGGTTAGGTCAATGTTAGCTCAATGCAGGGGCGTAACTACAATAGGTGCAGGGGTTGCGATCGCACCCGGGCCCTGCAGCCTAGGGGGGCCACAGAAGTCCCTTTGGCCTATAGAAAAATACTAATACTATTAAAGATTTGCAATAATTGGGGGCCCCGTTGGAGCTTCCGCATCGGGGCCCCTAGGCCTGAAGTTACGCTACTGGTTCAATGTGTATGGAGATCTTAACTACTACCTAAAAGTTATGGTCACTTTTGTTTCTGACTTGGCAGTATGGGGCATAACAACTTAAAATTCCTAGGGCATAATGATCCCCAATATACAACTCTGTTGATACTAATGAAACAAAAAATAATAATCTCGATATTAATACTCTAATTGTTGTAATTGGTAGTCTAGACTCTGAAAATGAAAGCAGAGAGTGTTCAGTAAAGCATATGTATAGGTTTAGATACTATTTGACAAAAAATGTATTGGTATAAACTTCAGACGCTTCTATGATTTTTTCTAATATTCTAGAAATTTGCCAATTTATTTTTCAATATTAAACCCATTATGTTGCATACTGCCTTCAAGCAAAACTAGGATACTTGTTCCCTGCTGTGCAGAAAAGGACTTTCAAACTCATCAAATGACAGAACAGCAAAAGGAAAAGAACAAATAGCTCTGCAATGCTCAGTCCTTTTTCTGATGCTCTCTGCATGCGTTCTGTCAGTCCTGCTTTTACCTATAAGAAAAGGAAGAAGAAATTAAATGAAATGTACCGGATAGCTTCCACATATCATTTAGCTTTCATAGCATATATAGCAAGGCATCAAAATAATTTATTTTGCACAGCTTCATAACAATTAATTACAATACAATGTAATTTATTGTAATTACCAATAATTTCAATAATGTAAATAAATTGGAACATTTTCTGTATATAAGTGAGAAGGCTGAGGTATTGTACTTTTTAGAACAAAGCACTAGGCAGCTGGTGTTTTCCTAATGGTCCTATACAGGATTTATATGTTTGTGCCCTAGTGATATCAACACATGTATTTCTATGGATCAGATAACCAATGTGATGATTCCTCTTAGGCTAGGGTCACACATGGCAATCTGTTTTTTGAAGTGTTTTCCATGCCAAATCCATTTTTCCTAGGCTGCATTTTGTGCCTCCTGTGTCCCTGGACGTTTTTTGGACTTAGTCATTTTTTCTTAAAACAGCATATCCGTTAACGGATAGTGCCTATATGTACCATGCGTTAACACATGCGTTTACCATAGGGCCCCATGTTAAAAACATGCATGCTTTTTTTTACCGCACCCAAAAATGCTGGTAGCAGTGGTTTTTGGATGCTGAACAAAAAGGCATGCGGTTTTGAAAAACGCAGTGACACTTAAGTGCACCCTCCGTTAATGGTTATGCGTTTTTGGACTTAGAACAAAAAAGTTAATAAACTGATGCCAAAAACGTTTCCAAGGCTTATGTGTGACCCTGACAGTTTGTTGAAGGAGCCAGCACCTCCTGCCGCGGTTACGCTCATACCAGTGTTCCTGGGGGACCCCCTGGAGTCAGTACTTCTCTCCTCCTTGCTGCACATGCTGTAATCCTGGTGTGGCTTCTGTGCCAGGTCACCACAGACTCCCTTGGGACATGGAAGGATGTAACACAGCGAGTAACCCCACTAACACACAACACCTTTCACCCCGGACCTGTAGGGGGAGCTCCACTGGTTGCCTTAAGCCAGTTCCCCCTGTAAATACAGGTCCTGGAGGGAGAAACACCAGAGTGTGCAGTTACTACAGAACTGTGAAGAGCTGAGTGAGCTGAGCTGGTACTGGAGCCGTGCTAGGCCCATACCAGCATTACCAGCATCCACCTGAGAGAGTGGTAGACCCGCAGAGTAGGGGTCGCAGGCAGAGGAGAGAGAAGTGTTCTACAAGAAGGTGGCAGAGGAGTCATACCGACTCACCCCAGCAGAGTTCCAGTCACTGGGTCCGAGCTACAGGGACACAGAGAATAGGCCCTACAGAGAAACTAGCATTACAAAGGGGGTTTAGCTCCCCGGACTCCCGAAGCACCACCAATTGAGAGCCCAGAGTCTAGGCCAGACAGGAAGTCCCATAGAAGTGCCCTCAGTGCAGCAAGCCCAGGTGTGGAGAGTCACACAGAAAGTGTAGTAACAGTCTGGTCGGGTTCCATGCCTTCCAGACCCAGACAGAGTAACAGAAACCAGGAGGCCTACAACCCTACTCGCTGTGGAAATGCTGAAGTGTTTACCTCATCCCCGGTCAAGTGTACCCGTGAAGAACACCAGTAAAGGTACCAAAAGACTTTATGTGTGTGTGTCCCTCCTTTCACCTACACCACACCGACCGTGCTACCCTATTACTCACCCTACAACCTACAGCCCCAGGGACCCCCGCTCGTCCTGTAGGGAGCAGTTCCATCTAGCTGCCGTCCATCCCCCGGAGGCTCAAGCAGCGCCGGTGCCATCACCAGACCCCTACAGGTGGCGTCACGACAGACATTTTATTAGTTTACTGCCATCTCCACCTTTTATCTGCATCCCCCGGGCCCACGGCCTCAGGCAAAGCTACCCGTGACTTCCCCCAGAGACCGCTCCTGAGTGACCGAATACCCCCAGGGTCTGGGCCTGACAGATTCTGGCGTCACGAACAGGATTCCGTGCCCGGTGTAATTGGGTACTGTGCGCCATTTATTGACTGTGATTGTGAACTGTAAATTTGAATCGCCATTGCTGCGCCGCAGAGCGGGAAAAGAAGGGGTGTTACAGTGCAAGGGCGCGAAGATAGACCCCGCCCCAAGCTCTGACGAGATTCGCCGGATGCAGCAGTCGGATCCGGAAATTCCCGTGGTGCTCCCCGCCCGCCGAGCCGACTACTTCCGTTGATTTGAAAGAGACTGGCACCAATTAACTAGGGGGGAGCGAGAATGAGTAACCCGGACCCCAACGTCGCGGTAGCCCTGCCAGTGAACTTGCCGGTTGCCCCGGCAGGGCCCCAGAACATACCGCCGGCAGTCGTTAATCCACCCGGCGGCGCCATGCCACCAACGCCGCCTGCACCCGTGGCCCCGATAATGCTGATATCTCTGCCGTACGTCCCGAATGCAGCCTGGCTACCCAAGTACGACGGCAAGCCCGGCGCCCTAGATGCGTTCCAGAGGAAGATATTCACCGTACTGGATATGTATGCGATGATCGGTAAGCAGAGAGCATCAGTAGTAATAGGACAGTTAACAGATGCAGCAGAGCTGGAAACCCGAAACTGGTCTGTGGAAGATCAGGAGTCTGTTGAACAAATATTTGCAAAGTTAAAGAAAGTTTTTGATCATCATACTGAATCTAACTTAAGACTGTTGTTTTATCATTGCAAACAAGGGGCACAGGAAAGTGTCTTAGACTATTCCCTACACCTACAAGAGGCACTGAGACTCCTTAAACAAGCCAATCCCGGTGGTGTTCGTTATGAAAACAAAACGCTAATTGAACAGTTTGTTATAGGCCTTAAGTTATCCGATGACAGAAAACAAGCACGCTGGTGGGCTCTTCAAAACCCTGATGCAGAGTTTGCAACGCTGAAAGAGTTAACGGTTCGGGGACAGCAGCTCCCTGCAGTGCCAGATTTAACCCCACAGCCGCAATGGACTAAAACCCCTTCCGTGCCGGAAGCACCTTCTTCATCCCCAGCAGCACAATCCAGTGTGCAGGCTGTGACACCCGACCGGTTTGACAGTCTGTGCTCAGAGGTGCGTCAGCTGACTAAAGAGGTGGCAAAGCTCCGAGGTGCAAGGTGACCCAAGACAGAAGCAAGGCCATCAGACAAGATCCAGCTCGCTGACAGCCACGACGATGTTCCATGGATGAAGAGGAGGACACTGCTGATTCCAAGCGCGCAGCCTATACTGAGCACCACTGTGTAGGCAAAGGGTCACCCACCTCCTCCTTAGTAATATAGGGGAGTATCTAATCAATGTCAAGCCTATGGACATCATCGGGGGCATGACCTGCTGGTGCCGGTGATGTCAGAAGCACATCACTAGCATCGCCCCCTTGTGCCGGACAGCTATGGAGTACATCATACAAGGGGCATGATGCAAGGACATAGTAACATACATAGTAACATAGTAACATAGATTTTAAGGTTGAAGGAAGACTTTTAGTCCATCTAGTTCAACCCATAGCCTAACATGTTGATCCAGAGGAAGGCAAAAAAAAACCATGTGGCAACATTAGCTCCACATTGGGGGAAAAAATTCCTTCCTGACTCCAGATATGGCAATCAGACTAATTCCCTGGATCAACGCCCTATCAAAGGATCTAGTATATATAACTAGTAATATTATAGTTTTCAAGAAAGGCATCCAGGCCCTTCTTAAATGTTAGTAGTGAGTCACTCATTACAACATCATGTGGCAGAGAGTTCCACAGTTTCACTGCTCTTACATCTTGTAGGCATTCTGCTGCTGCCTGACTCCACCCTTGACAATTGTAACTAGGGTTATTGCTGTTTGGATGACCAGATTTGCTTGCTTCATAGTAGATAAATTAAGCAGAAGCGATTAGAAGAATACTTCATACAGCTCTCCTCTATATGGCCCCCTCCATGCTTCTTACAGCTCTCCCATCATGTGGCCCCCCATGTTTCATACAGCTCTCCCCCCATTTGTCCATCCATGCTTCATACAGCTCTCCCCCATTTGATCCCCAGGCTTCATACAGCTCTCCACCATGTGGGCCCATGTTCTGTATTTCGCCCCTGCAGGCTACTCCTGGGATCTTCGACTCTCTGGCGCTTACCTACTCCAGGGTCCATCACACTCTCTTCCTCAATGGTGCTCTGCAGTCTGCACAGATGCTAGCTGTGTGAGGAGAGAAACTCCTCACACTGCACATAGCACCTCTGCACATTAGCACTGGTACTTTCAGGTCAGGGGGAGCTCAACTGCTCTGAGCTCAAAGCTGAGCTCCACTTAACCCAGATGTGGCAGCAGGCATGGAGGATCAGCATGCAAATTAGCCATGTGGACTTGCAGCACTGTAGTGCAGACTCAGCTGCTGCCTGAGTGTCCCTGATGAGCCCTTCAGATTGCCTGTTCCTGAGAGGCCCCTCGCTATCAGGGCTGCCTGTCCCTGATGGAGTGTGGTCCCCCCCAGCTGTCCAGGTTCTTGCATTTGCCTGGATGTGCTGGGTACTAATTCCAGCCCTGTCCTTCCCCTCATGGTTTCTGTGTAAAACAGAGACAGCTCTCCCTCTCTGACTTTCCCCTCCCTTCAGGTAGTTAGTGCAAGCGTAAGGAATGATAACTTTATGGTTTTACAGATAAAAAAAAACTTGGAGGGACAATCAGGCCATGTTCCCTTTGTCTTCTTAGCAAAAACACTTTAAGCCAAATGCAACACTTCACATTAATAGCAGAAATATGAAAATTAGATTTTCAGAGTCCACACACTCTGGTGAATGCAAAACTCCATTTTGCTTCATTGAGGGATTGCCAGAATCATAAGAAATTAATTTTTGCCCATCAGCAAGCTGCAGCCATATTGGGTCTCAATCAAAGGATAAAATCATAAGCAGAAAAATGATGTTATTATTTTTGGCCTGTGAGCACCCAGACCTGAGAGATGAGGGAAAACTAAAAATTGATAACTTTCAAAGAGATGTGTACCTCCCAGGGATGATCCATTTATGAGGTAAACAGAGTGGGAGTTCTAAATTTTAGATTAGAAAGGTAAAAAGTAGACACTCAATTTTGAGTCATTCAGAGCCATGAAGAGGCAGCTGAAAGAATGCAGTGGAACTGAATAGTTTTCTAAGGAGTCTCTTCCTCTCTATATCTGGAGGTCATAACAGTGGCACAGATTTAGTAAGTCTCTTATTTAAATCCCTTTCACTTTATGTAACTTTCTATATCAGGAAAAAGAAGACCATAAATGGTGTTTCAAATAAGTCCAACTTTATTTTCGTTGTACAAACAGAAATTGTATCTTCGGAGTGAGCAATACCAATACAACGTTTCGGCCTTTATGACCTTTCTCATGTATATGCTCTGAAAAAATGAATCATAGGCAATCCTGTATGGGGAATTAGGTTGCCTGGTCACAATGGTACTGAACCGGCTGTAAAGAGTAGTCTTGGGTATATATAAGGGACTTGATGTCAAGGTAAAAGTGATTCGGCTTAGGCACTGATCATGGCACCCTATAGGCACCCCTATGTGATGCCGGGGGTTACCTGGACTCACTCCACTCCACTGGCGTTCCCACTCATTGCAGCAACCACATTCAGGGTGTGAGTCCTGGTAACCCTCGACTTCACATAGGGGTCACTATTGTGTGCCAGGATCAGTGCCTAAGTGGAATCACTTTTACCTTGACATCAAGTCTCTTATATATACCCAAGGCCACTCTTTACAGCCGGTTCAGTACCATTGTGACCAGGCAACCTAATTCCCCATACAGGATCACCTATGAAACATTTTTTCAGAGCATATACTTGAGAAAGGCCATAAAGGCCAAAACATTGTATTGGTATTGCTCACTCCAAAGGTACAATTTCTGTTGGCACAATGAAAATAAAGTTGAATTTATTTGAAACACCATTTATGGTCTTCCTTTTTTCCATAAGTGTGCCAGGATAATTTTTACAATAATTGGATTTTCTCTGAGCACCTTAATTTGAGGAGGGGAGCAGGCATAATAACACAAACTGACTATGCCAGCTACACAGTAATTCTTTAACCTTTCATACTCGGGTCAGTGGAGCTGCCGTCAGCTCTGTGCATTACATTGCTATTATCATCCATGTTATACGGCTGTCTGACCAAGGCCTAGCCCTTAATGGCTCTTTCTGAATTACATGGACTGGCTATGGCTTTCCAAGCCCAAGTGTGACAGCTCTATAGGAATATATGAAGCTGTCATGCTCGGGTCATGAGAGCATTGTGATCTATCATCAGACCGAATACCACAGATGTGTGAAAGAGCCCTAACTCAGCTATGTGCTCCATTATTCTGACTTAATTTGCACCAACAACACACCTACATGTTTTTTTTACCACATTTAGGACTACTACACTGTTACTGACACCCTCAATGAGGGAGCATAACCCAGCTGATAGGGTCATGACTCCCTGAGGAAAAAGTATAATTTAAAATGATACAATGTGTACTAAACGTGGTGTATACTTATGGAGCAAAGTAAGCAAACTAAAAGGATGCAAACTTAGACTATACATTGTAAAATACACCAAATTTAATGAAAGTATGAGCCACTTGGTTGCATCAGTGTAATTTTCAAAAGTAAATGTAGAAAATGTCCCGCACAACCCTGGCAGACCTTTAAGTACAATCCTTACTTTAATAAGGGGAGGAGATGCCGAGAGCTTCACCACCATGTGGCAGTGTGATCCCAAAGGAACAGTTCTTCAAGAACAGCACATAGAAGGAAAGGATGCACTCACCACAGGTGGACTTCACATCTGTTTTTCCAACAAAGCAAAAGTGACATGCAGGAAGGCTGCGGGCAGACTTCAAGATGCAATCTTGTCCGACCAGGACAACATACGTTTTGCTCACTTGAGCTTCTATGGGCCCACAACCACAACCTACCTGGTTGTGGACCCATAGAAGCTCAAGTGAGCAAAACGTACGTTGTCCTGGTTGGATGAGCCTGCATCCTGTAGCCCACCCGCAGCCTTCCTGCATATCACTTTTGCTTTGTTGGAAATAAAGATGTCAAATCCACCTGCGGTGAGTGCATCCTTTCCTTCTATGTGCTGTACATCAGTGTAATTGTCTATTCTACCTTTACACTGTCTAAAAGTTAAGTAGAAATATGAAATCTCTCATTGATTTTTGTGCATGGCCCAATATTGCATTTTGTAAGCTAGTGCTGGTAATGCTTCATCATTTCTTTTCTACTGTTCACTAGCTCTGCATTCACTTCCCAGCATCTGAAACAAGATCTCTCCAGAGACAACTGGTCAACTATGAGAAGAGAGGCAAGGGGCAGTGGAGAAGAGAGGCATATGATGTGTTATGTTGTCTACTACAGGGAAGAGGAGAGATAACCACAAGTTCAGAATTTGTATAACTTTATTCAATCAGAATTTAAACACCAAGGCCATGGGATTAAAGATATCCATTCACCCTGGTAATAGGTATTTGTGTCCTTAACCAAAGATGCATGCTTCAATGATGGGTACAAAAAATGCTAGAAAGCATACTACTGTTTTCCTATGAATACCAAAAATGTTTTTTTCGACTACTCAGGCAAATCCACAGCTTTGAAAGGGTTCCTTGATATTCCTTGGCATTCCTGTATTAACCATAAAGGAGCTGTAAACCAATGTGGAACAACATCTACAGTACTTTGCAAACAATTTAGGCAGGTGTGAAAAAAATGCTGCAAATGAAGAATGTTTTGCAAAATAGAAGCGCTAAAAGTTAATTTCATCATTTAATAAAATGCAAAGTGAACAAAAAAGAAATCTAAATCAAATTAACATTATGCGTTCCCTTTGCCCTCAAATTAGTATCAAACCATCATTTCTATGATTTCTTCTATATTCATTTGCACACAAATTTTGAAGGAATTCATCAGGAACATTGTTCTAAAAATGTTGGAGAAACAACCACAGATCTTTTGTGAATATAAGCTTGTACAAATCCTTCTAGATAGACTTCATTATGAGTCCTGTGGTGGCAAGTCAAGGGTTACTTGTTGTTTAATTTAAAGATAATTTTTAATGATATTAAATATATGTTGGTGCTCAGAATAAATTTGAAGCCAATCAGATACCAACCTAATAGTACTGCATGATGGGTAAGTATCTGCCTGTTTTTCTCAGTAGTTATTTATTTTACTCGCTTATATATTGCAACTAGCTGTAGTACCCGTCTACGCCCGGGTTAATAAATAACTGATGTTAGCTATAACAAAATAGAATTTGAATATGTCATATTAATGACCTGTAGGAAAATAGAAGCTGAGCTGTGATTGGTTGCTATAGGCAGCCTGATAAATCTCCAGCCAACAGTAAACCCTCCCCCCGGCCGGACAGTATATATTACCTCACACATACACATAATAGACAGCTCATGTGACTGACATCTGCCTTAATTCCCTATATGGCACATGTGTTGCACATTGGATGTTTTTAATCAGATGTTTATTTTTGGACATTAAAGATAGCACACGTATGAGGCGAGCTGTGTGAGGCGATTTGTGCACATCTGTGTCTGTCTGTGTGGTGTGTGTGTCCCTGGGGTGTGTGTGTGTCCCTGTGGGGTGAGTGCATGTGTCCCTATAGGGTGTGTATGTGTGTGTGTCCCGGTGGGGGGGTCTGTGTGATGTGTGTGTGTCTGTGTTGTATGTGTCTCTTTGTGGTGTGTGTGTGTCCCTGTGGAGTGAGTGCATGTGTCCCTATAGGGTGTGTATGTATGTGTGTCCCTGTGGGGGGGGGTGTCTGTGTGGTTTGTGTGTGTCTCTGTGTCGTGTGTGTCTCTTTGTGGTGTGTGTGTGTCCCTGTGGGGTGAGTGCATGTGTTGCTATAGGGTGTGTGAGTCCCCGTGGGGGGGGTGTTTGTGTCTCTGTGTTAAGTGCATCTCTTTGTGGTGTGTGTGTGTTCGGGTGCGTGGTGAGTATTAAATGTTGGGGCTGCACCTTAGCGACTATACACTTGCTGTTACTCTTTGTGTGCATGTGGTGTGTATTCATGTCCCTGTGCATGGTGAATATCCCATGTTGGGGCCCCACCTTAGTGACTATATGTTGGTTTATGCTGTTAGTCTTTGGCGCTGTCATTAATCCCCTCTCATTCACAACTGTTAACTGATAACTGTCACTTTTTCTCCATTATGTAGATGGGACAAAATTGTTTGGTGAACTGGAACGCGCAGAGTTAAAATTCCGCCTCACAACATAGCCTATGACGCTCTCGGGGTCCAGACGTGTGACTGTGCAAAATTTTGTGGCTGTAGTTGCAACGGTGCAAATGCCAATCCCAGACATACACACATACACACACACATACACACATTCAG
Source organism: Allobates femoralis (assembly GCA_033576535.1). Classification (NCBI taxonomy): domain Eukaryota; kingdom Metazoa; phylum Chordata; class Amphibia; order Anura; family Aromobatidae; genus Allobates; species Allobates femoralis. The sequence continues at coordinate 625,900,914 of JARQOC010000003.1, forward strand.
CTTTTATATATTAGACTAGATGGTGGCCCAATTCTAACGCATCGGGTATTCTAGAATATGTATGTAGTTGACATGCTGTGACTGACAGAACTTGTTCAGTCAACGTGAGTGAACTACATATATATATTAGGGATGGGCGAATCTACTCGCTAGGACTCGTTACTCGGCGAGTAGTAAGGGACTCGCAGGACTCGGTACTCTGCGAGTTTCCCAGCGTTTACTCGCACGAGTCCAATGCAAATCAATGGCAAACGCTGACAAAACTAGGATTGCCATTGTTTGCATTAGACTCGGCTACTGTGCCAGTGATAGCACGGAAACTAAGTAACTGCTGTTACATTGCAAGCCGAGTCCAGCTGTCTTCTCTGTGTGCAGGCTGCCAGCTCCAGGGTCCTAGAGCCCGCCTGCTCACAGACATGATGTAGCAGAGCTGAGATTGTTCTCAGTCTGCTCATTCCCTGTGCATAGACATCTATATCTATGCACAGGGGATGTAGCAGAGAGGAAATCGCGTTTTGGACTACGTCGGACGGAAGAGGATTTTTTTAATTAAAGATGGAGTCCCTAATGGCTTTTTTTTTTATTTCAAATAAAAATTTTTCTCTGTGTTGTGTTTTTTTAACCCTTTATTGGAGATTCTTAGTGGCTGGGTCAAACGTGGCCTGACATTAAGAATCTCGGGCTTAATACCAGCTTGTATAACAAAGCTGGTATTAACCCCTTTATTACCCAGCGTGCCACCGCCACCAGGGCCGCTGGAAGAGCGGGGTTCAGCGCCAGAGGATGGCGCTTCAATGAACGCGCCATCTTCTGGGGCGTCTGCGGGCTGCAATTTGCAGCGGGGGGTGTCCAGAAAGCTTGGGCATCCCTGCGCTGCGGATTCCAGCCCCCAGCTGCTTAGCTGTACCTGGCTAGACATAGAAATTGCGCGGAGCCCCACGCATTTTTTTTTTATTATTTCATGAATTTCAGAGTCAGAGTCTCAGAGTCAGAGTCTCAGAGTCAGAGTCTCAGAGTCTCAGAGTCAGAGTCTCAGAGTCAGACTCAGAGTCTCAGAGTCTCAGAGTCAGAGTCTCAAAGTCTCAGAGTCAGAGTCTCAGAGTCAGAGTCTCAGAGTCAGAGTCTCAGAGTCAGAGTCTCAGAGTCAGAGTCAGAGTCTCAGAGTCAGAGTCAGAGTCTCAGAGTCAGAGTCTCAGAGTCAGAGTCAGAGTCTCAGAGTCAGAGTCTCAGAGTCAGAGTCAGAGTCTCAGAGTCAGAGTCTCAGAGTCAGAGTCAGAGTCTCAGAGCCAGAGTCAGAGTCTCAGAGTCAGAGTCTCAGAGTCAGAGTCTCAGAGTCAGAGTCTCAGAGTCAGAGTCAGAGTCTCAGAGTCAGAGTAAGAGTCAGAGTCTCAGAGTCAGAGTCAGAGTCTCAGAGTCAGAGCCAGAGTCAGAGTCTCAGAGTCAGAGTCTCAGAGTCAGAGTCTCAGAGTCAGAGTCAGAGTCTCAGAGTCAGAGTCTCAGAGTCTCAGAGTCAGAGTCTCAGAGTCAGAGTCAGAGTCTCAGAGTCAGAGTCTCAGAGTCAGAGTCAGAGTCTCAGAGTCAGAGTCTCAGAGTCTCAGAGTCAGAGTCTCAGAGTCTCAGAGTCAGAGTCTCAGAGTCAGAGTCAGAGTCTCAGAGTCAGAGTCTCAGAGTCAGAGTCTCAGAGTCTCAGAGTCAGAGTCTCAGAGTCAGAGTCAGAGTCTCAGAGTCAGAGTCAGAGTCAGAGTCTCAGAGTCAGAGTCTCAGAGTCAGAGTCTCAGAGACAGAGTCTCAGAGTCAGAGTCTCAGAGTCAGAGTCAGAGTCTCAGAGTCAGAGTCAGAGTCTCAGAGTCAGAGTCTCACCCTCAGAGCCAGAGTCAGAGTCTCAGAGTCAGAGTCTCAGAGTCAGAGTCAGAGTCAGAGTCTCAGAGTCAGAGTCTCAGAGTCAGAGTCTCAGAGTCAGAGTCTCAGAGTCTCAGAGTCAGAGTCAGAGTCTCAGAGTCAGAGTCTCAGAGTCAGAGTCTCACCCTCAGAGCCAGAGTCAGAGTCTCAGAGTCAGAGTCTCAGAGTCAGAGTCAGAATCTCAGAATTTCATGAAATAATTTAAAAAAAATGCGTGGGGATCCGCGCAATTTCTGTGTCTAGCCAGGTACAGCTACGCAGCTGAGGGCTGGAATCTGCAGCGCAGGGATGCCCAAGCTTTCTGGGCACCCCCCGCTGCAAATTGCAGCCTGCAGCCGCCCCAGAAGATGGTGCGTTCATTGAAGCGCCATCCTCTGGCGCTGAACCCCGCTCTTCCAGCGGCCCTGGTGGCGGTGGCACGCTGGGTAATAAAGAGGTTAGGGCCAGCTTTGTATTATCAGCTGGCCCTAAGCCCGAAATTTATGGCGGTCACGCCAATATTAGACATGACCGCCATGAATTTCTATTAAATTGTTTTAAAAAAAACACAACACAGAGAAAATTTTTTATTAGAAATAAAAAAAAAAAGCCATTAGGGTCTCCATCTTTAATTAAAAAAATCCTCTTCCGTCCGACGCAGTCCAAAACGTGATGTCCTCTCTGCTCATCCCTGTGCATAGATATAGATGTCTATGCACAGGGAATGAGCAGACTGAGAACAATCTCAGCTCTGCTACATCAGGCAGCAGGCGGGCTCTAGAACCCTGGAGCTGCGGCAGCCAGCACACAGAGCAGACAGGATCTTATCTGTGCGAGTTTCCCAGCGATTACTTGCAAAGTAAACAAGTCCAATGCAAATAAATGGCAAAACTAGGATTGCTTCAGGCTGAAGCTTCCGAGACACATCTGCGATTTGTAAATCTCACAATACTCGCTATTACTCGCTTCCCCATTCATTAACATTGGACTCGCTAGACTTGCAACGAGTAGCGACTCCCGGGCTCGGACTCGCTAGAGTCAAGCGATTCCGAGTAATTTAGGATTCGCCCATCACTAATATATATATATATAGCAGCGCTATGGTATATGATGGTATATCACAGCACATGTATAGCAGCACTGTAGTATATGGCGGTACATTACAGTACATGTATAGCAGCGCTATTGTATATGGTGGTGCATTACATTACATGTATAGCAGCGCTATAGTATATGGCGGTACATTATAGTACATGTATAGCGGCACTATAGTATATGGCGGTACATTACAGTACATGTAATGTATAGCAGCGCTATAGTATATGGATGTACATTACAGTACATGTATAGCGGCGCTATGGTATATGGCGGTACATTGCAGTACATGTATAGCGGCGCTATAGTATATGGCGATACATTACAGTACATGTATAGCGGCGCTATGGTATATGGCGATACATTATAGTACATGTATAGTAGCGCTATGGTGTGTGGTGGTACATTACATTACATGTATAGCAGCGCTATAGTATATGGCGATACATTACGGCACATGTATAGCAGCACTATGGTTTATGGCGGTACATTACATTACATGTATATCAGAGCTATAGTATATGGTGATACATTACAGCACATGTATAGCAGCACTATGGTATATGGTGGTACATTACAGTACATGTAAAGTAACACTAAAGTATATGGCGGTACAGTATAGCACATGTATAGCAGCACTATAGTATATGGCAATATATTACAGTATATGTACAGGTGCATTATAGTATATGGTGGTATTTTATAGCACATGTATAGCAGCACTATAGTATATGGAGGAACATTATAGTACATGTATAGCAGCGCTATGGTATATGGCGGTACATTACAGTACATGTATAGCAGCGCTTTGGTATATGATGGTACATTACATTACATGTATAGCAGCGCTATAGTATATGGCAGTACATTACAGCACATGTATAGCAGTACTATGGTATATGGCGATACATTAGAGCACATGTATAGCAGCACTGAGTATAGTGTATTTGAAATATGGCGCCATGGCGCGCGCCACTATTCTGATTGGTCGGCGCTGAACGCGGGTGGCCAATCAGAATATCGGCGCGCTCCATGGTGCCATATTTCAAATACACTGAGTATAGTGTATTTGAAATATGGCGCCATGGCGCGCGCTGCTATTCTGATTGGTCGGCACTGAATGCGGGCAACCAATCAGAATAGCGGCGCGCGCATTGGCGCCATGTGTAAAATCCACCCATGACTTCAGATTTTACACATGGCGCCGTGGCGAGCGCCGCTATGCTGATTGGCCGCCCGTGTTCAGCGCCGACCAATCAGAATAGCAGCGCGCGCCATGGCGCCATATTTCAAATACGCTATACTCAGTGTATTTGAAATATGTCGCCATAGTGCTCGCCGCTATTCTGATTCGTCGGCGCTGAACGCAGGCGACCAATCAGGATAGCGGCGCGCGCCATGGTGCCATGTGTAAAATCCACCCATGACTTCAGATTCTACACATGGCGCCGTGGCGAGCGCCGCTATGCTGATTGGCCGCCCGTGTTCAGCGCCGACCAATCAGAATAGCACGAGCGCTATGGCGCCATATTTCAGATACACTATACTCAGTGTATTTGAAATATGGCGCCATAGCGCACGCGGCTATTCTGATTGGTCGGTACTGAACGCGGGCGACCAATCAGGATAGCGGCGCGCGCCATAGCGCCATGTGTAAAATCCACCCATGACTTCAGATTTTACACATGGCGCCGTGGCTAGCACCGCTATGCTCATTGGCCACCCGCGTTCAGCGCCACCAATCAGAATAGCGGCGTGCGTCATGGCGCCATATTTCAAATACACTATACTCAGTGTATTTGAAATATGGCGCCATGGCGCACGCCGCTATTCTGATTGGTCAGCTCTGAACGCCGGCAACCAATCAGGATAGCGGCGCGTGCTATGTATAAAATCCACCCATGACTTCAGATTTTACACATGGCGCCGTGGCGAGCGCCGCTATGCTGATTGGCCACTCGCGTTCAGCGCTGACCAATCAGTATAGCAGCGCGCGCCATGGCGCCATATTTCAAATACACTAAGTATAGTGTATTTGAAATATTGCGCCATGGCGCGCGCCGCTATTCTGATTGGTCGGTGCTGAACGCAGGCGGCCAAACAGAATAGCGGGGCGCGCTATGGTGCCATATTTCAAATACACTACACTCAGTGTATTTGAAATATGGTGCCATGGCGCGCTCCGCTATTCTGATTGGTCGGCGCTGAACGCGGGTAGCCAATCAGCATAGCGGTGCTCGCCACTGCGCCATGAGTAAAATCCACCCATAACTTCAGATTTTACACATGGCGCCGTGGCGAGCACCGCTATGCTGATTGGCCGCCCGCGTTCAGCGCCGACGAATCAGGATAGCAGCGCGCGCTATGGCGCCATATTTCAAATACACTATACTCAGTGTATTTGAAATATGGCGCCATGGCGCGTGCCGCTATTCTGATTGGCCGCCCATGTTCAGCGCCCACCAATCAGAATAGCGGCGCGTGCCATGGCGCCATATTTCAGATACACTAAGTATAGTGTATTTGAAATATGTCTCCATAGCGCGTGCTGTTATACTGATTGGCCGCCCGCGTTCAGCGCCGACCAATCAGAATAGCGGCGCGCGCCATGGCACCATATTTCAAATACACTGAGTATAGTGTATTTGAAATATGGCGCCATAGCGCGCACTGCTATTCTCATTGGTCGGCGGTGAACACGGCGACCAATCAGAATAGCGGCACGCGCCATGGTGCCATATTTCAAATACAATATGGCGCGAGCCGCTCCTCTGATTGATCGACGCTTAATGCGGCGACCAATCAGAGGAGCGGCATTCAAACCTCGCGCCAAGCCGCGCTACTTCTCTGATCGGTCGCCACGATGACCAATCAGAAGAGTACTGCAGCTTGGCGCGCGGTTTGAATGCCGCGAAGGGCATCACCGCTGCGAGCAGCCTGGAGATGACCGGCTGACGCCGGTCATCTCCCGGCTATCTCGCCGATGGCCGGGGTTTACACCGGAGCTCAGCTGCGGCTACTGCGGCACAAAGGTCAGCGGCTCACCATCTCGGGCTTATACTCTAAATTCCCTATTATTGAGGACATACCAAATTCCGAACTGTATTTTCTGAAATGTAACTCAACATTTGCATAGATAGATGAGTATATGTTTTTTATTATTACTACTATTATTATGAGGCTGGAGGTTTGTGGAGCTATATAAAATAAAATACTAGTTTTACCAGTAGGCCTAAACAGATAACTGACCTACCTGACTAGTTTTTGCAGCAATACTCCATCAAACAGATAGTTGTCCCACCTGTGTGTGGTGGGGCATAACACTGATGGAAGTGCATGCATGAGCTTTAAGTTTATCCGGCCCACTAGGCCTAAGCAAATCACTGACCTACCTTAGTAGTTTTTTCAGTAATATTCCATGAAACTGGTAGTTGTTCCACCTGTGTGTGGCAGGGCACAATACTGATGGGAGCGCTTGCATGAGCTGTGAGTTTATCCGGCCCAGTAGCTCTAAACAGGTCACTTATCTACCTCACTATTATTTCTTGTAATACTACATGAAACGTATACTTGTACCACCTGTGTGTGGCGAGGCATAACATTGATGGGAGCGCTTGCATAAGCTTTGAGTTTATCCGGCCCACTAGGCCTAAACAGGTCACTGACCTACCTGACTAGTATTTTTGGCAATACTCCACTAAACTGATAGTGGTCCCACCTGTGTGTGGCGAGGAATATCATTGATGGGAGAACTTGCATTATTCTGAGTTTATCCGGCCCAGTAGGCCTAAACAGGTCACTGCCCTACCTCTCTATTAATTCCTGTAATACTCCATAAAACTTAGTTGCTGAGAAATGTTTAACCTTGAAATGCTAGGCCAGGTCCTGTTCCAAACCCTGTGCTATGCAGGCAGGCTTGGCCATTTAGCAATCTTTGGTATGGGACAATTGATGCTACTTTGCTGTGGTCTTGACCCTTTGGGAACAGTGAGGACTCTTGTTGGGGTCCCCTTGCTTTTTGGTACATGATTTGAGAAGGGCGTGACATGCCTATACCTTTGTCTCATCCTCCTTTTACTCCACCTCTTTTTATTTAATGTAGAAAACTACTGCCACTTTTCCCCTGTAACTCATTCATTTGTCAATTCAAAGTCAGTTTCACTCACCTCTGAAATTTTAGGTGAATGTTAACCTCCTTCTATTTTTAAGTGATTTGGAAGAGTCTGCAGGCTGGCACAGACCCTGTCTCGTGCACCCATGCTATACCATGAGACTATTTGTACTGTGGGTAGATAGTTGTCACTTCTCCTGGTGTTTGTTGTCTATTCTGAGTAGTTTGGCAGCTTTTGTACACCTTTGAACATAGTAACATAGTATTTCAACCCATAGCTTAATATGTTGATCCAGAGGAAGGCAAAAAAAACCATGTGGAAACACTAAGCTCCACATTGGGGAAAAATTTTCCTTTCTGACTCCACATACGGCAATCAGTCTAGTTCCCTGGATCAACGCCCTATCAAGCAATCTAATATATACATATATATATCCGGTAATATTATATTTTTCAAGAAAGGCATCCATGCCATTCTTAAATGTTAGTACTGACCCACTCATTACAACATCTTGTGGCAGAGAGTGCCACAGTCTCACTGCTCTTACAGAAAATAATCTACGTCTGTGATTATGATTAAACCTTCTTTCCTCCAGATGTAGAGGATGCCCCCTTGTCCCAGTCTCAGGCCTAAGAGTAAAAAGATAATTAAAAAGGTCTCTGTACTGTCTCCTCATATATTTATACATTATTATAAGATCACCCCTATGCCTTAGTTTTTCCAAATTAAATAACCCCAAGTTTAATAACCTGTCTTTGTATTGCATACTCCTCAGTCCTCTAACCTTGGTTGACCTTGGTCGCTATTCTCTGCACCCGCTTTAGTTCAGCTATGTCTTTCTTATACACCGGAGACCAGAATTATACACAGTATTCTAAGTGTGGTTGTACTAGTGACTTGAATAGAGGTAAAATTATGTTCCCCTCATCAACATCTATGCTTCTTTTAATGCATCCCATTATTTTATTTGCCTTTGCAGCAGCTGCCTGACACTGGGCACTAAATGTGAGTTTATCATCTACCCATACACCCAGGTCTTTTTCAGTGGTAGTTTTGCCCAGTGTTTTCTCAACTAGGCACATAAATATACATTGTATTTCCTCTGCCCAAGTGAATGACCTTACATTTATCCCCATTAAAGCTCATTTGACATTTATCAGCCCAAGCTTCTAGGTTACATAAATTCTCCTGTAATATAAAATTGTCCTCCTCTGTATTGATTACCCTGAAGAGTTTAGTGTCATCTGCAAATATTGAGATGAGATTCTATGCCCCTATAAGGTCATTAATAAATATGTTAAAAAGAAGCGGGCCCAATACTGACCCCTGTGGTACCCTTCTGTTAACTGTGACCCATTCTGAGTGTGTTCCATTAATAACCACCTTTTGTTTCCTATCACTGAGCCAGTTCTTAACCCACTTACACATATTTTCCCCTATCCCCATTTCTCTCATTTTATGTATCAACCTTTTGTGTGGCACCGTATCAAAAGCTTTTGAAAAGTCCATACACAACATCCACTGCATTTCTTTGGTCCAGTCCACAACTTACCTCTTCATAGAAGCTTATCAGGTTAGTTTGACAGAAACGGTCCCTTGTACACCCATGTTGATATTGGGTCATGAGGTTATTTTTCTTCAGGCACTCCAGTACAGCATATCTTAGACATTCTGTAGGATTTTACCCACACTAGAGGTTAAGCGTATTGGCCTATAATTTCCAAGTTAATTTTTTCCCCCTTTTTGAATATTGGCACCACATTTGCTATATGCCAGTCCTGTAGTACAGACCCTGTTATTATGGAATCTTTAAAGATTAAAAATAATGGTTTATTTATGATGGTACTTAATTCCTGCAGTACTCTGGGGTGTATCCCATCTGGGTCTGGGGATTTGTCAACTTTAGTGATTTTTAGACGGCACCATACTTCCTGTTGGGTTAAGCAGGTTACATTTAATGGAGAGTTTTTGTTATCACTGATCATGTTGTCTGACATGGGATATTCATGTGTAAACACTGTTGCAAAAAAGTCATTTAACATATTGGCTTTTTCCTCTTCCTCATCCACCATTTTCATTTTTTTACTTTCTCTGGCAATGAGTCTCTCTGTCTCAATATTTGCTGCCTTGATTTGCTTTTTACAGATATTATTTAATTTTCTGTGTTTATTTAATGCCTCATCACTACCTACTTGCTTTAATTCCCTAAATGCTTTCTTTTTGTCACGTATTGCACCCCTTACAGCCTTATTTAGCCTTAGTGGTTTCCTCCTATTTCTAGCATGTTTATTCCCATAGGGTATATATTGTGCACAGGTCCTATTCAGGATGCTTCTAAATGTTTCCCATTTGCTTTGTGTACCTTTATGTCTCAGGACATCATCCCAGTTTATTGCACTAAGATAATTTCTTAACCGTTGGAAATCTGCCTTCCTGAAGTTTAGTGTCCTTGCAGCCCCTCTACTACACATGTTATTAAAGGATACTTGAAAACTTATTATTTTGTGATCACTATTACCTAAGTGACCTCCAACCCGTATATTTGATATGCGGCCCGGCCTGTTGGTTAATATTAGGTCTAACAGTGCCCCCCTTCTTGTTGGGTCCTGAACCAGATGTGAAAGGTAATTGTCTCTCATAATTGTCAAAAACCTATTACCTTTGCTGGAACTGCAGGTCTCTGTTCCCCAATGTATTTCAGGGTAGTTAATAATGACTTCTCCCTGAGTCGCTGCTTCATCTATTTGCTTTATGAGGATATTCTCCTCCACTTCCATTATTGTTGGGGACTTATAACAAACCCCTATCAGTAATTTATTATTTTTCCCCCTCCCCTTATCTCCACCCACAGGGACTCTACATTTCCATTAGATTCACCTATATTATCACGCAGGATGGGTTTTAAGGATGATTTTACATATAAACACACACCTCCCCCTTACTTATTTGAACGGTCATTTCTGAACAGACTATAGCCCTGTAAATTAAAAGCCCAGTCATGGCTCTCGTCCAGCCAAGTCTCCGAAATCCCCACCATGTCATAATTATTTTCCAACAAAATTAATTCTAATTCCTTCATTTTGTTGGTGAGGCTTCTGAAGGTGTTTTCTATGTGTTATTCGATGAACAATTCGATGAAAACACCCCAATTCGGCGAATTGAATCGATTTTGAACACTTAGGTGAGGGCTCATCACTAGTATTGAAGTACTGAAATAAATTAACTTTTTCATGATATTCCAATTCATTGAGATGTCCCTGTATATGTAGGGATAAGCTGTGAGGCCATATTGCTATATAATGGGAGCTGTGGTGCCATCAGTCTGTTTATAGCAGAATCAAAAAATGAGCCAGAGTATAAGTTGGTACTGTATACGTGCATCAGGAGCATATTCATATCATGGCCATTTCACGGACAAAACCCAAGAAAAAAATGCAAAATGATCATATACCCTATAATAAAGTAAATAATAGTAGTACATTTAAATAATATAGGGTACTTGGTTAACAGGATTTGATTGAAAAGCATTAAAGGCATTCCATCAGAACAAGGTGTGCCTATCAGGACGATCCTACTCTAGTATAAAAACCTTATCTTGCTTCAGTAAAATCAGTGTAAATAAAGGCAGAGGAGGACAAGGCTTGACCTGCAACCATCTATCTGAAAAAACATGAGCCAGAATACAAGTTGGTATTTTGCCAAACAAAGCATGTTCATACAGTGTAATGGAACATATCCACGATCGGGATTAGCAGCACTTTGGATGCAGCATATTTTCATTGCATCTAAAATGCTGTGTTCTACTGTACAAGCACAGTAGATGGGATTTGTAGAAATCCTATGCCCACTGTGCTTTTTCCTGCAGTGTAAACTGACATGAGGAGTGGCCTCCTGAGTCACAGCATATCATTTTATGCTTGTGGAGATGAAAGTGTTCTCGGTGGGGATCAAAGTGAAAATACATTGTGCCCTGAGTCCTGATCGTGGGCATGGATGCTGCATTCTCCAGCAGAGAGCACTAGCATCACTGCAAGAGAAGGACACACTGTATTTAGAAGGCAGCATTGTGACGCTCGTAACTAGAACAACAAGATTGACACAAAATATGAAGTTTGTCACTACAAAAGAATGGTTGTGACACAGCCGTTTCTTACAGGACTATAGGCAGTTGGGCATTCAGGTAATCCTGGATCAGTTGCAAGAGAGTTACCAGTATACTGGGAGTAGGCAGAGACGTTGTCATATAATGGTCCAAGGTCTGAAATTGCAGATCAAGATGAGGTAATAAGGATTAAACAGAGGCTTAAACAGATCACGGTTCAGTGATCAAAATACCAGAAGAAAGATAACAGGTACAGGGAACAGGAAAAAGCGTAGTCAAACAATTGTCCAACTCAGAAAACAGAGATCAGAACAGTAGAGCAGGTCACACAGCCCTTCAGGTACGATGTACGACTAGCAGCATTCTGAGGAAATCTGCTCAGTTAAATAACAGAGCAATGACTGGGTAGTAGTAACATCTGAGGAACCTAACCCTTCTCAGAACCAGCATGAACAAGACAACTCAGCACACCCAGGTACCAGTAAAAGCAACATACAGTAGCACCCAAGATGTGCTGCACAGTGGGATTGTGACAATACCTTGTCTTAAAGGCGGCCACCATGTTTCCCAGTAAAACCCCAATGGAAGGTCCTGACTAATCGATTGTCCCTCAAAGTTCTGGTTAGCAAACAGATCAAAGTAGACAAAGGAGAGCAGACCACACAGCAGTTTAGGTAAAATGTTTAACTGACAGCATTCTGCGGTGAAATCACTGGGAAGTAGAAACACTTGAGCAACCAAACCCTTTCCAGAACCAGCATGGAGAATTGTTCTGAACATAAACATACTCACAACTGAGCACTCTTAGGTATCATTAACCATGACATACAATAGCGCCCTAGACATACTGTGCTGCGGGATCATGACAAGTGTATCCTGATCATGCGAACTTAGCCTAAAGACACAAAGAGGAGTATTATTACTATGATAAAGTATAGAGGTAACTGGCAACTGGCAAGCACTACTACTTGCCAAAAATGTATTCAGGTGTATGCAACCCCCTTAATAATAAGCATGAGCGCATTATTCTGTCACTACATGGTGGTGTTATATAGCCATGGTATAGAGATATTATTCAATCTTACGTAGTAGTACTTTAGGTAATATTGGTCTTGTAGTAAATATTGATTTCCTCCAGGCAGGGTAATATATGTAATAGAGACCTCCATCTGGGGAAGGTGGGGCAGCATGGCTCTGTGTGTTTTCCAATGTTAGGACTGAATTTCAGTCATTTTTGGCCACTGGTCCAGCAGACTAAAAAAAAAAAAAAAAAGTTTTTCACATTGGGAGAAAAAAGATGCGTGAAATCAGCCTTACAGGTATGTAATAGAACATTAAAGAACATAATATTTTATTCAATTTAATTTTATGGGTCACACAGAAACCCTAGTGAGCAGGAAATGTCTTTGTAGATCATTGCATATTCTCTGGTCCTTTTGTGCTGTGAAATGATTTATGACTGGACGAAATGTGATTGTGGGACACTTACTTATAATAGTGTTTAGTTACCGGGAATTCTTTTCTTTTTAACCTTTGCTGCACAGTATACTGTTGATCATGAATGTAGCTTTTATTGTACAGTTTAAAAAGCCATTATGTTGTATTCCTCCTTCAAGCTAATCCATGCTGTCAGTCTCCTACTGTTTGGAGAAAAGAGAAAAAAACCTTTTGAAACCTTCAAATAGATTTAGCCACTTCCGTAACTCAGCATGATAGAGCAATAAAATACGCTACATGGAAAATGGTATTGATCATAACTGAGGTGAATGTAGGGTATTATTGTACTCACACATACACACACACACACTGTGCTGTCAAAAGGAAAAAAAAATAAATTGACAGAATGTAATGCTTATTTGAAGGGGATATCCAACATTTTAATAATGAAAAAAAAATGTTGTAAAACAAATTGAAATAACTTTATTGACCTTTTTGTTAATGTGCAAATCTAGTTATGGTTTGTTGGTCCTCCAAATCTTGCAAAGTCACCGTCTGTGTATGTAATGGCTCCGATCACTGAGCATGTGAGGCAATCAGTAAGTCACATGACTGATTCAGCCACCGATTGGCTGCTGCAGTCACATGCTGACAGCTTGTAAACAGAGCTTTGATGAACACTGCTACCGGGGTGAAAGAAGAGGTGAGGAAGACATATTTTATATTACAACATTTTCAGTGTCTCTTTTAATTAAACAATGGCTTAAAATACAAATATTTTATTTTATCTGGATACCTTTAAAGCACTACAATGTCTTTTGTTATGTAAAAATCAGATATTTCCTGTAATATTGAACATTTTATATATAACTAAGATTCAATTAAGAAAATATAGCACTTAACCACAGTTTCCTAGAGAGTCATCTAACAAAAGTAACCTCATATGGGAGGCAGCTATAGTCCCAGATTGTATTTACTTTCAGGGTTCGCTCACACCAGCGTCTAAAAAATTCGTCTCATTCTCATCCTGAAAATTTAGACTAGTGAACTTAGTATGGTGTTCCACATGTAGTGCAAATACAATGCCAGTGTGCAATATTTTTCTAGCTTAGAATCCGTATGCCATCCGTATTACATGCCTATGCAATCTGAATACAATGCTTTTTTATACTATTTCTTCCAACTTTAAGAGCCTATTATTAAAGCTCCTATAAGATTGCTAAAAGCACCCTACCAAAGTTCAGATGCTGTGCACATCTATACTGTTCGGGAGAATCCCATATCATGGTATTTTTCGTGCATTTGCTGGTTCTCTGCAGATGTGGCCAGAAAAAATATTTCCCTCAACTGAACTGTTTAACTGGGTGTTGTATTGGGAATTTGAGACAAGGTACCCAGCTCCGAAGACTCATCACATAATGTGGGTCCATCTTCTCTGACAATGTTCAAAAGGTAAAGTTTTATCCTTGTGAAGAATGACATGCCAGGTTTGGCATACCAGTATGAGGAGACTTAAACGCCTCCAATGCTTCTCTGAGAAATTAAATATGCAAAATGTCAGGGTTGGCCTCCACTGAACAGAACAGGGGTGTATTGGTGTTCAACTGTCATAGTGATCTCTCTGGCTGGCAGGCTGTCCTCAGCAGAATAAAAAGGGGTTAAAGTTGTAGATGGGGGTGCAGGATCAGCCACTCTGAATAAGTGATGTCCAGACCTCAGTTGCAACAGAATAGAACTCAATTTTACCGGAGCAGTTTATAATGATGGTTATATTACAGCTATCACCAGGTATTCAAGATAAAGTGTAGCAGCCTCCGATGGTGTGAACTCAGCTCTCTTCCTGGCAATGTGTGACAGCTCTCCTCAATCTCGCTAGTTAAGACACTATACTACTCCGTAAACTTCTCCTCTCAGCGTGGATCTTGACATCCATGGTACGTTAGGCTTATAGGAAAGTACTTCAGCTTTCTTCCTACTACTGACAACCCAGGATCCTAATAAGGCAATTCACTACACACACTCTAAGGCTGCCTTCAGACTTGCAGATGCATCTGCAGCGTTTTGCAGATGCATCTGCAAGCATCTGCATGCAGACGGCAGCCCCTATGTTTATAATGGTGCGCACGGCGGTCTGCAGATGCTTGCGGACCGCCGTGCGCACCCATTCACTCTTATATGTGATCTGTGCGCAGGCGGATGCCTGCTCACAAATCACACACTCCCGCCCGCACCATGGACGCGAGATGTCACGTCCCTGGTGCGGACGAGAGTGTGTGATCTGTACGCAGGCATCCGCCTGCGCACAGATCACATATAGGAGTTAATGGGTGCGCACGGCGGTCCGCAAGCATCTGCAGACCACCGTGCGCACCATTATAAACATAGGGGCTGCCGTCTGCATGCAGATGGTTGCAGATGCATCTGCAAAACGCTGCAGATGCATCTGCAAGTCTGAAGCCAGCCTAACTCTTCTTGTCTGGAAATTGGGCACTACTGGGACCGCGCAGGACACTGTGTCCAATGCAGTTTCACAGATTTTGCTGTATCCCAACAGTGACCACAACAAATGCTCTGGCTGGCCTCCTTTCTAACCAGCACAACTGATTTCAAGAAGAGCACTGTTAGGCTGGCTTCACACTTGCAGATGGATCTGCAGCGTTTTGCAGATGCATCTGCAAGTGTGAGCATGCTGACCGCGGCCCCTATGTTTATAATAGGGCGCACCGGGTCTGAACGCTCTCATTCATTCCTATATGTGTACTGTCAGCAGGCGTATGCCTGCTTACAGATCACACTCTCCCGCCCGCACTGTGGACGCGAGATGTAGCGTCCATGCTGCGGGCGGGAGTGTGTGATCTGTCAGCAGGCATACGCCTGCTGACAGTACACATATAGGAGTGAATGAGAGCTTTCAGACCGCGGTGCGCCCTATTATAAACATAGGGGCCGCAGTCAGCATGCTCACACTTGCAGATGCATCTGCAAAACGCTGCAGATCCATCTGCAAGTGTGAAGGCAGCCTTACTCCTCCTGGTCTCAGTAGTTCTTCTATAGGGGCTGCTAACCACCAGAATTTACAATAGCCCTTGCTATTCTGTAAGGCACTACACAAATTGTTTCTTCAGGGACAAAGAGGGCTTGACTCTAGTGCCTTCTTTTGAAGTCAAAATCCTAAAAGTCAATATTGACCCTTTAATAATGTAATGAGGCTTATTGTTCCCTGTTATCCACCCCCATGCAGTGTCCACAGCTGATAACATAACAGTTGCCTCTCTTCAGTCACAATGGGGAAATGTAACATGGAGGAAATTCTTCACAGTCACACTTAGGCTGCCTTCACACTTGCAGATGGATCTGCAGCGTTTTGCAGATGCATCTGCAAGTGTGAGCATGCTGACCGCGGCCCCTATGTTTATAATAGGGCGCACGCGGTGTGAAAGCTCTCATTCACTCCTATATGTGTACTGTCAGCAGGCGTATGCCTGCTTACAGATCACACTCTCCCGCCCGCAGCATGGACGCTACATCTCGCGTCCACAGTGCGGACGGGAGTGTGTGATCTGTCAGCAGGCATACGCCTGCTGACAGTACACATATAGGAGTGAATGAGAGCTTTCACACCGCGTGCGCCCTATTATAAACATAGGGGCCGCGGTCAGCATGCTCACACTTGCAGATGCATCTGCAAAACGCTGCAGATCCATCTGCAAGTGTGAAGCCAGCCTTAGGCAGGCCCCAACAAGTAAGTACAGTTCAAAGTTGAATACTGACATGAAATTGGGGTTCTGGTGCTTTAGGAGCATGGCTTGTTTAGATGTATTATTTGTATGCTGTTTAAGGAAGGTTAAAAGTCTTTTGTAGTTTAGAATGGAAGGTTAGATATAACAAGAGGGTTTTACATACCTGGGAATTGTGGGTTAATTTCACAGCTAGTCATGGCATTTGTAAAAGTACTTGAAGCAAATAGCGAATGGTTGCAGTGGGACGGTAAATTGTCAATCGTTCCCAACACGTGGGCAGTAGGTTCTTCTTTACACTCAGTATTCCCAATTGCTGAAGAAGCAAGCGTAGGTCTGGAGAGTGAGGATCCAGGGTAAAAAGTCTTTAATATCTTGGCTGTGGAAGACAGGGAAGGATGAACTTCCAGGCCCTGGGACTGAAAGTGGTGAGGGGGTCCCTCCCATGTGCTCTGCTCCCTATGACATCCTGTCCAGACTGTGGAAATTCCAGTTTTGTCTGTCTAGACAGAAACTGGAAGCAGCTCCACCTATTGAGCCTTGTGACTGGCTCACCGGCCAATAAGACAACACCCAATTTTCATCTCAGATCTTCACAATGCAAAGTAATATAAACCATACATTCTCACCAGAAGATGGTGCTGGAGCACAATAAATGAGAAATGCATTAAATATAACAAATCAGAAATACATTAAATATAAGAGAATCTAATTGGAAGTGGATGTCTAAAGCTCACCAATGAAAGGAATAGGCAGAAAGGGGTGGCTAGAGATTGAGTTGAATATGCAGTAGCTACTCATGGTCCGTGGGTACGTAAAGGAACAGACACAATCTTGATCTGGTCACTAAAATGAGCTTTGCTATTTGACTTAGGTTAATATAGATGAAGTCAGAATCTCAATTCGTTTTTGACCGGCTATTGAAGAAGCTTCACCCGTACCTCATATTCCAAAACCCACATTTGAGTTGTTTTATTTCAACAGAAGAGCAATTGATCTTGACCCTGAGGTAAGTGAAAAATCCATGCTGCATTTTTCTCATTATTACTACTAAATAATGAAATTACATCTGTGTGGGGAGATTTTTCCTTGGATAAGGAAACATTTTTATTATGTTTAGTGAGTGTTTACTTGTTATGTTCAGTTTAGAATATTAGAGGGCCAGCATCATTAAATTTGTTTTTGCTATCATTACAGGCTGCATGTGTTTAGGGTCTGGTTTCATACTCATCAAATGTGTGGTTAGCAGCTAATCACAAATAGACAAGTGTTGATGCACCAACTGAATTCTTAACTTAATTAGCCATCTCTGACTGTTTATATCTTAATTTGTGTGTTCTTGGTTTTCACTAATTTGTTTGTCCTTTCTCCCTTTTTAGATTTCTTTCCACTGGCCTCTCCTATGCAGCTCAACACCTGACTTGACAACATGCTTGTCAAGTCAACTATCTCTGGAAACGTGTGATTCCTGCCAGCAAATCAGGGTCCGTCTTTAGCCAAAAGTAATGCCTGAGCGAAACCTTGAAGACTAGGTCTGCATTTCCAGGGAGATGTATTCTAAATGCCAATTTCAGAACTGTATTGGGGCAATTGATATCAACACATCTGGGTTAAGAAGCCGAAAACTCAGAGTCCTTATATTAATAATAACTTTTTATTTATATAGCACCAATATATTCCGCAGTGCTTCACAATTCAGAGGTATATGTTTAAACAATCATAAGAAATAGTTAACAGTAAATACAATACAATACAATACAAAGCATAATACAATACAATAATTATAGCAAAATAAAACCTTACAATCTAACAATGAGGTGGGGGTGACACAAAGTACAGGTGCTTATTTACAATGATGGTATAGTCAACTTGAGGAGATGGGGAACAGATGGGATTAGCATAAGTGGCCACCAACTATAGTTACATACAATATTTTTCTATAGTGCTGTTTGCCTTGGTAGACAGCAACTACCAATTTGTAATTGTAGTTACAGGGGCCTATGGAAGAACTGGAGACTTGTGAATCTTCAATTCTTCCAGAATATGTTAGTGGCTTCAGAATATTGTAATAGGTGTGCCACCCCTACTTATACTCCCTGACTCAAGTGGTGCAGCTATTCTATTCATCCTGGTTAGGCATTATGCTTTTCATCTGAGCCGACATGTGATGAGGCCTTATACTCGCTGTGGTCTGGACTGGAGGGCAGATTTTTAATTACCGGCGTACTCAGGTCATTCCATCCAGTCAAATGCGCGTTTGGCATTTTGTACACTAAATGGAGGGTATTAATGAGTGTCCTCCAATTAAGCAAGCAAAATGTCAATGGTGTCATCAAGGCCTGTTTAATTCTCTATAAATTTGCCCGCATCCACGACTCCCTGTGTCTGTAGATGCTGAGGGGTGATCAGTCTCTAACCCTGTCCTAGTATCACAGCTTGGTCCCATACACAGTGACCCATCTGGCCCCAGACTTTGCAAAATGTTCAAAGATTATCTCATGATACCTGAGAGGTCAACACCCTGGCAAGAAAATTATGTAAATTATGCTGCATAATGTTTGGAATATATCCATTTTTTATACCATCCCTCCAAGCTTTTGCTTAAAAGTGCCTGTATAAAAAAGCAAAATCAGATGTGAACTAAACATAAATATATTTCAAGAAAAAACTGGTAAATTGGAATTCTTTATTGGAATTTGATGCCTTTATGTCATAGGAATATATGCAGCCAAAGTCTCATCGCTAACCCAGTGAAACAGTCAATAAAAAGAGTAAAGAGACAAAAAAATGGCAAAATGGTGCTGAAATAAAAACTTACTGTACTTTATTTTGATCTTCATTAAAATTTGTATATGGAACATGGTAGTGGCATTTCTTTGTTGACAGGTTTCGACCTCTGTGTGGTCTTAAACATACCATGCTTATACTCTGAGCCACTTCCTTTTTAAAACCATTAGTTGCATTCACATAACATGAATTTACATTATTCACATTTGTTCACACACACACATATATACAGTTAGGGCCAGAAATATTTGGACAGTGACACAAGTTTTGTTATTTTAGCTGTTTACAAAAACATGTTCAGAAATACAATTATATATATAATATGGGCTGAAAGTGCACACTCCCAGCTGCAATATGAGAGTTTCCACATCCAAATCGGAGAAAGGGTTTAGGAATCATAGCTCTGTAATGCATAGCCTCCTCTTTTTCAAGGGACCAAAAGTAATTGGACAATGGACTCTAAGGGCTGCAATTAACTCTGAAGGTGTCTCCCTCATTAACCTGTAATCAATGAAGTAGTTAAAAGGTCAGGGGTAGATTCCAGGTGTGTGGTTTTGCATTTGGAAGCTGTTGCTGTGACCAGACAACATGCGGTCAGAGGAACTCTCAATTGAGGTGAAACAGAACATCCTGAGGCTGAAAAAAAAGAAAAAATCCATCAGAGAGATAGCTCTGCTACATCATCTCTGTGAGCAGGCGGGCTCCAGGACCCTGGAGCTGCACAGAGAAGACAGCTGGACTCGACTCGCAAAGTAACAGCAGTTACTTTGCGAGTTTCCCTGCTATCACTGGCACAGTAGCCGAGTCTAATGCAAGACAATGGCAATCCTAGTTTTGTCAGCGTTTGCCATTGATTTGCATTGGACTCGTGCGAGTAAACGCTGGGAAACTCGCAGAGTACCGAGTCCTGCGAGTCCCTTACTACTCGCTGAGTAACGAGTCCTAGCGAGTAGATTCGCCCATACCTAGTTATTATCCAAAATGTGTGCAGAGATCTGAGATATTAGTTTTTTAATAGTACAGTACAGTACTGTATGGCGCAAAAATAAAAAATTTCATAAACCACATATATGGTGTCACAATTTAGAAAAGAATTGATAAATAAAGAATGACCGTCAGTACTGACAAATTTGCTTTTTTTGTCTGCATAATGACAAACATTGCATTTTTCCCCAGCACATATAAAAAAACCTTTTCTGTTAACCCAATGTTATTGGGAGAAAATACTTTTAGCAAACTGGGACAAAAAAGGTCACCCAATGATTTACCTTTGCATGGGACATATTTTACACCATGTTGTAGTATACAATTTAAAATGTGGTCCTAGTATAAAATAGGATTACATTTAGAAATAATATTTTTATGGCATTGAACTGTAAACTGTAATTGGTGCAAAACACAGGAACAGAAAAATTGCAATTTTTATCAGAGATTTACACTTTGTTCCTAAGTGCAAATTCAATCTGTTTCATACAATATTGGACGTTAATCTTTTTGAGAGACTGCTTACTGCCAAGCAACAATTTTCAATGGACGATGAGCCATCAAATGTTTCTGTTATAATGCAACTGATAAATCATCGGATATAATAACACTATCCAAACTTTACAGTGGAAATACATTTAACGAACAGATTTGATTATGTATATTGTCAGATCTTCAATATGATAATAATATATGATAATAAAATGTGAGATTATGTTGTAATGGAGGGAAACAATTTTGTAACATCTAGCCCATATTATTATACTTTACAATATAGAATATCCATTCTTCACTAATTTCATACTTAAGGAGAAAGATCGGTTGGATCTGTTGAAATCAATCATCACAGACCATCCTTGTCACAATTATAACCGTACCAGGGTCCAATTGGAGGCTGTAGCTCAATAACAGAATAATAAAAATATAATAATTTGTGCATCAGACAAGGGTGGATTCATGGTGATTTTGGATTCTAGTCCAATCATAAGTTAGTTTATAATATATTGGATAATGAAAATACATATATACGAAAGCTTATGACTGATTCTACAATACCTTCTCAAATTGGTCTCATAAAATTACTAGAGGAGGAAAACAAATTTGGTAGGCTATCAGAAACACAACCTAAATATCTATGATTTCTTATTTGATCAATTAGATCAATGATAATTGTGACTGTAGTCACTACAACAGAAATGTGACAAATTTGCTATTTACAGGATAAGAGGTAAAAGGGTAGTCAGGCCATCCGGGCTCAGTTTCAGGAGAGTATGCAGCATCCGGGACTACACAGATATGTGGTCATATAATGGACCAAGGTCAGGTTTTCCAGAACAGCATGATCATAATCCATAGGTTAAATATAGGCTTAAACAGGTGATCAAAATACCAGGAGACAGATAACAAGTACAAGGAACAAGAACAAAAGTAGTCAAACATCAGTCCAGATTAGCTAACAGAGTTCAAGGTATAGATAGGAGAGATGACCACACAGCACGTCAGATAAATGTATGACTGTCAGCAATCTAGGTAAAGCTGCAGAATTAAGTAACAGAGCAATCACAGGAAGTAGTGACACTTGAGTAGTCCAACCTTTCCCAGAACCAGCATGGAGAAATCTGAACATAACAATAATTCAGATTCAAGCATAGAAATGAAAACCGGACACTGACCTGTTAACAGCATTACTCAGATACTCCTGTGGCGGTGGCATGCTGTGGAATCTCCTTTTGCTCATCCAGAGTTCAAGACAATATATCCAAAAAGAAAGATGGCGGCACTCAGCAATTTAATTTGCAGCTGATTCATTTAATTTAATTTAAATTCGCGGGATGTCCCGCAAAGCGGTCACCGTCGGTCCTAGCACCACCCTACCTGTATCATGCACCTGCTGCTGTAATTTTTTCATTAAATTAATTAGCTGCAAATTGGAATGCTGAGTGCCGCTGTCTTTCTTTTTGGATAATAACAATTCAGCACGCCAAGTACCAGTAACAGCAACATACAATAGAATCCTAGAAGTGCTACACAAAGGAATCATGAGAACAATGCTTTTAGTCTCCTTTTTACCTATTCTTTTTTGACCCCTTTTAAGACCTTTCTAGATTTGCCGTTATGGGTGGATACAAAGACGAATAAAATTAATTCTACTATTTATTGCAAATACATATCAGGTAAACAGCTGTCATCCAAAATGGACTATCATGTCTATACTGTAAGAGGAATTTATTAGGGCTAAATTAGTATATTCTACTATATTTTTCCACAAGACTAAAAAGGATAGGTTAAAACAACACAGTTCTTTGCTGTGACATGCAGAAGGCCGTCAAATCATCACAGAGATCCTTATTACACAAATACAATGTTTCAACCTCCAATAAAAATTGGGAGCTTTCTGTCCCTGTCTTTTCAACCAATTACAGTTTACCGTTCAAAGCCATAAAAATATTATTTCCAAATATTTACCTATTTTATACCAGGACCTGATTTCAAATGGTATAATACATTCTGTTGTAAAATATGTCCAATGCAAAGGTAAATCATTGGGTGACCTTCTCTCTCCCAGATTGCTAACACAAAAAGGTTTTTTTAAAGGGAACCTGTCAGGTGGTTTATGTCCCCCCAGCTATCTCTGTCTGTAGCTGCAGCTTTATAATACCAGTCTAATCATCCCTGTCTGAGCTCATAGTGTAATGTGAAAGGTGAAAGAAAAGCATTTATACACTTACATTTCAGTCTACACCTTGGAGGAGGGGGACTGTCTGGCAGGATAATAGTTAACTCCCTTTTAACTTGGATAGCTAAAGGACCTGTGTGATGTAACGATCATGTGACCATAGTGGGCGGAGCTAAGCCAGCAAACGTATTATGTTATAGGAACTTAGCTCCACCTATTGTAGTGACATGGTTGTGACATCACATCAGGTCTCCCAACATGTTCTAGCACAAGGCTGAAATGTTAACTATTAACCTGCCAAACAGTCCCCGTCCTCCAAGCTGGGGACTGACTGCCTCATTACATAAGGAAATGTAAGTGTATAAATGCTTTTTTTCACCTTTCACATTACACTCTGAGCTCAGAGAGGGATGATTAGAATAGTATTATAAAGCTACAGGTACAGACAGTGATAACTGGAGGGGCATAAACGACATGACAGGTTCCCTTTAAATGTGCTTGGGCAAAATGCAACGTGTCGTTATGCCTAGAAAAACTCATTTGTAATTTCTGATGCTTGTTCTTTCTTTATCAATTCTTTTATAAATTGTGACACCATATATGTGGTTTATGTGATGTTTTTTGTAGTTTTTGTGATATACTGTAGATAGGTTGTACTATCAGAAATCTAAATCTCAGATCTCTGAACACATTGCAGATTTCATCAAAGGAAAACTGACCTTTGGTGCTACAAAACATTTTGCACAGCCGAACCGGAGCAATCTAGATTTATTCTGAGTTTTTCGAATTGAAAAGGTCAATAAAGGCAATGGTAATTGGAGAAATCTGTTACTAAATAGAAGCAAATACTTGGCAACATACAAAAATGAATTATCGCAGTGATTTAATGGACATATATTAAAAATTTCTTGGTTATTTACTGTAGCACGTTTCTTTATATTTATAATTTTTTACATGATTTTCACAAATTATATATATATATATATATATATATATATATATATATATATATACATATATATGTTATCAATGTGGGTGTGACTAATGGTTGTATAAACGAAGTGGTTTCAGAGTAAGCTGTCAAAATGCATCAACCATGAACTGGCCACTTCCTTGTTCCATGTACAAATTTTTAATAAAAGCCTGTTTACATATTTATCACTTTTTTGTCTCTTTATTCTTTTTTCGATAAAGATACTTTTAATTGTCAAAACAAAAACAATAAATTCAGGCAAAATGGTGACAAAGTCACAAATCCCCTAAAGAAATTAAGTCTTTATTACACACACACACGCAATAAATTATAAATTATAAAATATGGTAGGGGATGTTGAAAGTAGGGAGGGAAAGCGATTGGTGAAAGGATCAGGTTGGGTGGATCGATGAGAGTAGGGAACATATGACAACAACGATGGTTGTGAGTTGCAAAGGGGTCTTATGGATATGCCTATGGTCGCATGTTGAACTGGTGGGCAGTTAGCCCACACGCTGCCTCTTGATGATGGTTCACAGAAAAGGACTAGAGATGAGTGAACACCTGAGTGTTCACATTCGGATTTGTTCACCAAATGAGGAGTGTTTGCCTACTTGTTCGACAACATTTGTTCACCGAACACCATTAAAATCAATGTCAGGCAACTTTAAACACATTGAAAACATCTTCAAAGGTTTCCAAAAGTTACCAAACACAAACAGCCACACACAGATCATTTTACCATGTCTCCGCTGCTTGATTGCTCCAGTCCATATTCCCATACCCCCTCTCACTTTCCGTATCCACGCTGGCGGTGAGTGACGTGCGCGGTCAGCTGATCTGATCACCATAGCAATCATGTCACGACCAGATCGTGTCAGCTGATCTGGTCACCTGACTTGATTACTATGGTGACAAAATGAGCTGCCACACATCTCATTCACTGCTAGCTCTGCTCCAAGTGTGTAGTGACTTGCTGAGGTCACCGTTCAGGTAACCATGGTGGCCGCTTATCATAGCGGACACCATGATTACCTGAGCTGTCCTCAGGTGACCTCAGCGAGTCACCGCTTACAGACAGAGCACACAGATCATTCATTCAGTGACTGGAGGCTGTGGTGACAGAAAGCTTTATACTTCACTAAAGCCTCCAATGAACAAGATGCCGCAGAGGATCGAGGAGGGTTATAACTGAGGGGTTAATAAAGATGGAGTCCCTAAATGTTTTTGTGCTTTTATTTCCAATAAAATGTTTTCGCTCTGTGCTGTGTCTTGTTTACTAATTACTTGAAATTTGTAATAGTCTGATCTATTATGGCCCGACTTTAAAGGGAACCTGTCAGGCGGTTTATGCCCCCCCAGCTATCAGTATCTGTACCTGTAGCTTTATAATACTATTCTAATCATCCCTGTCTGAGCATCCCTGTCTGAGTAAAAGGTGAAAAAAAGCTTTTATACACTTACATTTCAGTCTACACCTTGGAGGAGGGAGACTGTCTGTCAGGATAATAGTTAACTCACTATTAACTTGCATAGCTAAAGGACCTGTGTGCTGTAACGATCATGTGACTATAGTGGGCGAAGCTAGGCAAGCAAACTCACATTATGTTATATGGACTTGGCTCTGCCTATTGTAGTCACATGGTTATGACATCACATCAAGTCTCCCAACATGTTCTAATAGAAGGCTGAAATGTTAACTATTAACATGTCAAACAGTCTCCGTCCTCCAAGCTGGAGACTGACTGCCTTATTACATAAGGAAATGTAAGTGTATAAATGCTTTCCTTTCACCTTTCACATTACACTATGAGCTCAGACAGGGATGATTAGACTAGTATTATAAAGCTGCAGCTACAGACAGTGATAGCTGGGGAGGTATGAACTAGCTGACAGGTT
Source organism: Allobates femoralis (assembly GCA_033576535.1). NCBI lineage: Eukaryota > Metazoa > Chordata > Amphibia > Anura > Aromobatidae > Allobates > Allobates femoralis. The sequence goes on from JARQOC010000003.1 coordinate 625,926,595, forward strand.
CCCTTTAAGAATTTCGGGCTTAATGGCAGCTGGCAATACAAAGCTGGTATTAACCCCTCATTACTCAGTTTGCAACCACTACATGGCAACTGGAAGAGCTGGGTAAAGCACCAGGAATTGGTGCTTCTTATGAATGCACCAATATCTGGGGCGGCTGCATATCCATGTTTAGCTTGCTGCTGCCTCTACCTTCTGTCCTGATACCTACAGCTGCACCATTGTCTTGTCACATTAGTCACTAATCGGCACAATACAAAAACATCTTGCATCAAATAAATCCAACTAAAAAAACATGTGTAGGGGTTTTATACTTCTGCAATGTAGAATGTTTATCTTAGAAAATTAGAGGTATTTGAGGTCTATTATTAGGGGCTTATTTTAGGGTGGAGTTCACATGGCCAGTTTGAGTAGGACGAAACCAAAAAATTAAGGGATGTTCATTTTTTTGAAATGTGAGTTTCATCCATAAATTAAGGTATGTAATCTATCGTGGGTATCCAAAACCAGTTCTAAAACAGGCTAGACAAAGAGCAATTGCTCAAAGACTACAGATTGATGGCAACACTGATGGTAAGACTGCTGATGATGGGAAGAAATTCTATTTTAGCTTTCGACATGGTCCCATGTTTAAAATAATTATGGCAGCCTTTAAGAGTCATTGGCACGTTATAGCTGCCGATAGAGAGTTCATAAACAATGGCCTCCCTGAATCTGTAGTTACTTACTGTCGGTGTAGGAATTTGGGAGATATGCTAGTGGAAAAAAGGTTGAAATCTTCACTGAATGTGAATACCTGGCTATCCTCCACTCCTGTACGTGGCAACTTTAAATGTTCTCATTGTAATTGGTGTAAGTTCTATTTGCCGGGTCTGAGTATTAAGATTGGGGGAATCGATTATCAGATATCCTCTTATTTGAACTGCAGGAGCAGCTGGGTTGTTTATGCTGTCTTCTGCCCGTGTAACAGATTCTATTTGGGCTAAACGATACGTCCACTCTTCCACCGCTTCTGTGAGCACTACAACTCTATCATCTCAGGAAAAGGGTCACCTCGCTTAATTCAGCGTATGCGGCAACGGCACAGTGGGAATCCAGAATTGATGCGCTTTTCCTGTGTGCAGAAAGTAACGCCTAACGAAAAGGGAGGTAATGCTCATAGACGACTGCTGCAGGTTGAGGCTAGATGGATCCTCAACACAGATGCTCAAGGGGCCTTAGGCCTTAATGACAAGATGGATCTTGCCGTGTTTCTTTGAGTCATCAGGGTGTTAAAAGTTATGGACCCTGTTGCATTGGTTCACCCCCTAACTGTTCCTAGTTGTGCTTTCTGTTAGTTGCTTTACTCTCCCATGAGATATTCTGGGTACGGTTCGGGCTTATCTTTTATATCTTCTATTGGTCATCCATATGTGTGGTTTGATGTTTACTGTAGTGGGGTCTGTTAATCTCTCTTTTTCCCTTCTCTGCCATGGAGTTATGTCATTCCTCTACATAACTGTTTAGGTTCTATGGGGGTAGATTGAAGGGGTTAAGGCAGGAATGTTCTCTTGGGTATGGACGGGATAATTATAGCTTAGTGCATATGGTTGTATGTTGGGCTTTTTCCGTCCTCCTTTCATTATAGTATTTTTACGTCCGGTCGTGATGACCGATAGATGTTTTATAGGGATGGGCGAATCCTGAAATACTCGGAATCGCTGGACTCTAACGAGTCTGGGTCCGAGACTCGGTACTCATTGCGAGTCCAGCGAGTCCGAATAGTAACCTGTACTTTTGCAGTGTATCTATACAGATACACTACAAAAGTACCCTAAAAGTTAATCTAAGGGGTTAAAAACAATACACATTCATACTCACCTTCTGTGGGGCCTGTACCTTATGTACCGGGACCGGTACCAAAGACCTCCGGACGTCACAAGACCTCAGATCACCGGGAGAAGATGGGCTGAAGGACCTGTGAGATTTCAGCCAATCAGCATGCGGCTAGCGGTCACATGGGTTTGTCACGTGGCTGCACTCCCAGCCAATCAGATTGCCAGATCACTCATTGGCTGGCAGTGCGGCCACGTGACAAACCTATGTGACCGCTAGCCGCATGCTGATTGGCTGAAATCTCACAGGTCCTTCAGCCCATCTTCTCCCGGTGATCTGAGGTCTTGTGACGTCCGGAGGTCCCGGTACATAAGGTACAGGCCCCACAGAAGGTGAGTATGAATGTTTATTGTTTTTAGCCCCTTAGATTAACTTTTAGGGTACTTTTGTAGTGTATCTGTATAGATACACTGCAAAAGTACAGGGACTCGCTACCCCCGAGTAATTCCTAAGGAAACTCGGCGAGTAGAGAGTCCCCCGAGTCCGCTACTATTCGGGCGAGTACCGAATAGTAGCGAGTAATTCGCCGATCCCTAATGTTTTACACTTTTGGAAGAGGATTCTTCCGTCGCCTGCATTAGGGCAATCATAGTTTTAAGGTAAAGGCATGTTTACTGTTCGCATTTAGTTCAAGCCCTATTTTGGTACATACACCTCCGAAACTTTGGAAAGGGTAGTAATGGGTTAATTGCATGGCTCATATACCAAGGCTATTCCAAGTGCTCGTTTGTGAACGGCGACTTGCACTTTTTGTGCACATTTGTGAATAGCATTATGATAGTATAGCATCATCGGAGGGCAGTAATGGGTTAATTGTTTACCTCATACACTGAGGCTATTTGAAGCACTCGTTTGTGTAACAGGGACTTGCACTTTTCATGCACATATGCCTGTAGCAATGCGATGGTATAGCATTATTAAGGGTAGTAATGGGTTAACTGTCTGGCCCATCTACTGATGCTATTTTGAAGCGCTCGTTCGTGTAACGGGGACTCCCACTATTGTGCACACTTGTTTACGGTATTGCGATAGTATAATATTATCAATACTGGTGTTTCATTCTATCGAACTCTGTGATCGGCTCTTCTTGTCTGCGAGGCTGGGAGTGACCGTGATTGGTGCAAATTTTGTTTTCTGTGTCTCCATGGCACTATCCAGCCCTGAGCAACTGATCACTGGATGTTTTTAGTAGATTTTCCTGCTCCGTGCCATAACAATAGTTCCTCCTTGAATATTACTCCATATTTTTACATTTTATATTGTTCCTAGTGCCTGCGTTATTTGTATGTTTTTAATTCACTGTTTTTTGCACATTATTTGAATGGTGTAAATGTTTTTGATAAAGTTGGCCGATTCAAACAGGAAGTCGGCAGGCGGAAGTGATGTGCATGGCCATGTGTATTTAACATGGAGACCTGCACACTGCCGCACACCGGACCCTTCTTTGAGTGGCTGCCGCCCTGTAGTGATCTCATGTCCAGTGATACCACCTGTCTCCTCCTTGTGGCACAGCTGGACGCAGATGCCACATTCGCCCCCGTGTCAGGGTTGTAGGGGATGGAGCATCGGTGTTGAGAGATATGGGTTGCTTCTGAGGTGGCTGATAGTATCCTGCTATATGCAATGTTATTTGTAAGAGACCAAATTTGGTGAGTTTTTTTTTTCTATGTATTTTCTATGTACCAATTCGGTAAGTTTCTGGTGTCCCATAACTCAGGTGGCTCCTGCACGAAGACCAGGAGCTTTTTAACATTGATGGGCTAAGACATCTTCTCCTCACTTTCCCCATGAAAGTGCATATGGCTAGTCTTGGCTCAAGTTGGAGGAGGGTGCTAACAATTCCTTGTCTTAAGTTTCCTGTCAAATGATGATTCATTATTCTTTTTTCCGTTCTCTGTGTAAAAGTTGGATGGCATATGGGTGGTCCATGTCCATTTTTTTTCTCTCGCATAGACTTGCATTCAAAGTAGCAAAAGATCTTCAGCGACCATATCAGAGGAGGAATGGTACAACTGGAAACTTTATTAGTCTTTACATTAAAAACAGTGACAAGCCGATAGTGGTATTCCCAGTGCAGAGAGGATTTCATCTCCGCGCTGGGATTATCACTGTCTGCTTGTTTCTGATCTTAATGTAAAGACTAATAAAGCTTCCAGTTTTACTGTTCCTCCTTTGATGTGGTCGCTGAAGATCTTCTGCTACTTTGGATTTACTTCCCGCCAGGACCAAGGCGGCTCCGTGTACTGGTGATGAGCCAAAGAAACATGGACATAACAGGGTGAGATGAACTTTTTTTTACTACGCACATAGACTTGCATTGGTGTATCTTGTCTAATATACATGACCACTTGTTTTAGATTTACATTGTATACCAAATGCAGTATATATTTGATATGATTTAGAAAAAAAAAACTGAAAAAAGAAAAACAGTCACTGGCTGGACTTACTGGACTTTTTGAGGGGCTAAATCCTGACCCGCAACCGCAGCACTGATGATTATCTGGCTGTTTTCTACATAATTTCTCACCCATTTTTTGCCTTTCCACTTACTACTGGAAAAAAATTCCCAAGGAGAATTCCATAAAGGCCTGTCATATCTCATTATTTTTCCTATAGCAGGTTATCATCTAATCTGATCCGGAAAGGAGAAAAAAACATAAAAAACATAGGGCAGAGGAAAACAGCAAGCAATAAACAAGGAATTGATAAAGAATGAACAGTATTTTAAGTGTTGACAAATGGTTAAAATTTTATGAATTTCCAATTTTCTCTTTTTTTTTTTCAAGATTGCTGGTGTGTGTGTGTGTGTGTGTGTGTGATCCTGGACTTCAAATTGGCTTTGGCCATGCCAGTCTGTCATTTTACCCTATCATAATGGAGCATGTAAGGAAAATGGCAGGGGGTGGATATATCGAGGATTGATTCTTGCAGAGCACTTAGTCATTGGGATTCATTGGGATTTTTATCAGTGTAACATGCCAAGTAAACTATATATATATATATATATATATATATATATATGTATTTATGTGTATATATATATATATAATATGAGTAGTAATTATAAAATGAGTACACCTAAAATGTATATCTATTGACGCATAATGAGTGTGTGATTTGTGGTAAATCATTGTTGAGATAGTTGAGTGGACTGATAAGTACATGTGTAGCTGAAAAGGTTATGTCAAAATGATATTTTCTTTGCTCTCATGTAACCTTTACTGCAGCGTTATTTAGCAATAAATCCATTATAAGAAGTCTAAATGGAATCATCATGTGTAATCCATTAGGAGGTTTAGTTCTGTGTAATCCATTTAGAAAACTCTATCTTTTCCCTTAAATCTAATAATAAGCTTGCAATGTTTCCCAATCATTAGCTCTAGTCTTTCAGCCTCTCCCTAAAGTAAGATTTCTTAAGAAAAATAAAGCATTCACATCTCTTTTATTTTATTCCATCAGGAAATAAAATATGAACCCCTCTTCCATTTAGGACCACAACGACAATGACATAAAGTACAAGAGTATGTCATTTGAATTTATTGGGACTTTATCAACAAGAAAATCTTTTTTTATATTATAACCTTATTTATTTTTTTTTTGCATTTACTTGGCTGGGTCTTTGATAGTTTATAACTTTTAGTTTCCCCATCTGATCTAATCTCTGTTAGATTGTGGAAACTAGGATTAAATCCATACCTAGTTTTTTCAATCCTTATTCCATTCCTGAGTAATTGCAATTTGCTTAAAATTTAACATGATTTCTTAGGGTGCTTTCACACTGGCGGTTTTGCCCAGATCCGGCGGATCCTGACAAAAAACTGCATCTGCCACAAATGCCGCCTGACGGCGGCACTTGCGGCGCACTTGTGGCAAACCCGATGCATTGTCTATGGGGTTTGCGGTAAGTGTGCGGCAGACGCGGCAAGTGCAATTTCGGCACTTGCGGCAGATGCGGCTGCAAAAAAAAAAACGCAGTCAGCATGCAGCAGATGCGTTTTTTTGTCCGGATCCACCGGATACGGGCAAAACCGCCAGTGTGAAAGCACCCTTACATTGGAAAATTATTGAAATATTCTAAACCCCTTTCCGAGACAAGAAATGATGTACAGTTACATCATATGTCAGGTCCCTGACTTTCATGTTGACTTGCACACTGAGCCCACATCTTTTCAGGCAGATGATGGGTGACTAATTAAACCAGCATTTGATTTTGATAGCCAAGGGTGAATCAGAGCTCTGGCTATGGCTGTTGATATGTTGAATGCTGTTGTCAATCTCTATCAGTGTCGTTCCAGGTGCGCTGGCATGGGGTAAGTCATTCTGAGTGCCTATTGGCATGCCTGTGACCTAGTCTGCTGTAGACCTCTGTGCTTGTCATGACGCATCTCTTGTGTTTTTTGCTTTACATAATAGTGCATGCTGATGCATTGGTTTATATTTTGCAATGATTCATGAACACAAGTTTAAGTCCCTTAGCTAACAAATACAGTGAACAGTCAAATAGTTTTAAAAAATATGAAAAAAAAAATTACCGTATATACTCGCGTATAAGCCGAGTTTTTCAGCCCAAAAATTGGGCTGAAAAGTACCCCCCTCGGCTTATACGTGAGTCAGTGCGGGGGCTGCTGTATACAGCGGTATAAAGCAGCCCCCGCATCCCCAGTAATGCAGGGCCCCCCCCTCATGCTCCGGTCACCTGTAAAGCAAATTATACTTATCATTGTCCCGCTGTCCCGCGCCCGCCGCTGCCGACATCGCGATCCTCCATCTTCATGCGTCTTCTTCCTGTTTCTGTGCGCGTCGCAGGCAATGACGTCATTACCAGCGACGCGCACAGGAAACAGGAAGAAGACGCATGAAGATGGAGGATCGGGATGTCGGCAGATGCGGGCTCGGACGGCAGCGGGACAATGATAAGTATAATTTGCTTTACAGGTGACCGGAGCATGAGGGAGGGGGGGGGGCCCTGCATTACTGGGGCTGCCTGTACACTACCACTGGGGCTGCTGTATATAGGGGCTGCTGTATACACCACTGGGGCTGCAATACCACTGGGGCTGCAATACCACTGGGGCTGCTGTATATAGGGGCTGCTGTATACACCACTGGGGCTGCAATACCACTGGGGCTGCTGTATATAGGGGCTGTAATACCACTGGGGCTGCAATACCACTGGGGCTGCTGTATATAGGGGCTGCAATGCCACTGGGGCTGCAATACCACTGGGGCTGTTGTATATAGGGGCTGCAATACCACTGGGGCTGCAATACCACTGGGGCTGCTGTATATAGGGCTGCAATACCACTGGTGCTGCAATACCACTGGGGCTGCTGTATATAGGGGCTGCTGTATACACCACTGGGGCTGCAATACCACTGGGGCTGCTGTATATAGGGGCTGCAATACCACTGGGGCTGCAATACCACTGGGGCTGCTGTATATAGGGGCTGCTGTATACACCACTGGGGCTGCAATACCACTGGGGCTGCTGTATATAGGGGCTGCAATACCACTGGGGCTGCAATACCACTGGGGCTGCTGTATATAGGGGCTGCTGTATACACCACTGGGGCTGCAATACCACTGGGGCTGCTGTATATAGGGGCTGCAATACCACTGGGGCTGCAATACCACTGGGGCTGCTGTATATAGGGGCTGCTGTATACACCACTGGGGCTGCAATACCACTGGGGCTGCTGTATATAGGGGCTGCAATACCACTGGGGCTGCAATACCACTGGGGCTGCTGTATATAGGGGCTGCTGTATACACCACTGGGGCTGCAATACCACTGGGGCTGCTGTATATAGGGGCTGCAATACCACTGGGGCTGCTGTATATACCACTGGGGCCTGCTGTATATCATACTGCTGGGGCCTGTATACCACTGATGGGGGCTGTATACCTGTGCTGGGGTCCACCCTCGGCTTATACGCGAGTCAATAGATTTTCCCAGGTTTTGGGGGCAAAAGTAGGGGGGTCGGCTTATACACGGGTCGGCTTATACACGAGTATATACGGTAAATCAGTCTCCTTTTGGCTCATTGAAAATAAACCATTTCCTACTCCTGTCACTAGACCCTACCGTATTCACCCTATATGTAGTGCTGGTGATAAAGGCACCGCACCTCTGCTAAAAGCTCATCCTGCCACTTTTGGTCCATTCACTTGGAATCTCAGTATTCAAACTGTGGGTGATGCTGGTGTTAGGGGAGGCGTCCTTGTAGAGTATTCTAGAGAGTTCAGGCTTCTCTCATCCACTAGGATTGGAGTGCCTAGGACGTGATGTCACAGTGTGACAGCATTGATGTGAGGGTGGTCCTGATGAGGTCACTAATTCCTGAACTCCAGGGCTACATCCTACATATACCTTCTACATGCTTTGCAAGCTGACAGAAATAGTTTATGATTCCTGTCAGACTGTGGCGCACCACAGATCCCAGCCACTTCAACCCTAGTGGATGAGCAGAGCCTAAACTCTCCAGAATTCTCTGCAAGGACTTCTACCCTAACACCAGCATCACCCACAGTTTGAATATGGTGATGTCAAGTGGGTGTGGGTTAGACCTTAGGTATATTGATGATATATTCTATATTTAGTAGAGCTCCACGTCGCGATTTGAGGCATTTCTCCATTCACTAAATAGAAATGAGAGAAATATCCGCCTTTCGTGGAATGTGTTGATTTTCTGGATGTATCCATCTTTAAGAACTCTAGTGGTCGTCTCTAGACTGACAATTAACGTAAATTGACCTAAACTAATGACCTATTGCATTTCTCCTCAGCACATCCTGAACCATTGAAACGCTCTATTCCCGTTGACCAGTTTCTTGGGGCTCAAAGGATCTGTTCAGGTGATGGGATTTGTCTTGCATACTCTTGCACACCACCTTTACATGCTGCAATATCTGGTGGCGATATGAGGCGATCTAACATGCGCGTGCACGTTTTTCATGGTCGCCTCAGATCGCTGATGGCGGCATTACATGCCGCAATTTCGCCCTCAACGTAAGGCAATGTGTCGCCCTGGGAAGCGCCTCACCCACAGCGGAACCAATCTGGTTGACTTCCCTTGCTGCTTCACACACCGCAATCCCCAAAGGAATGTGGGCGTACATATTCAACGCGGAGAGAACATAGGTTTGCCAGACTGGTTTACACCACGCCCCAAACACGCTCATTGGACAACGCAATAGCACTATGATTGGTCAGCCTGTGCGGGAAGGCTGTCTAATATATGACGCCATTGTCTATCGGAGTTTGTGATTAATACACGCTCTTGTCGTCGATACTGGCTGCTGCGACACACTTTCGAAGTGCAAAACCGTCACACAGGAGCGATTTTGTGGAGGACAGTGCCTTACACTACACAATGGCTATATGTGCGTCTGTAGCTGATGGCAGGAACATACAAACCACACTATGCACGTACAGTTAGGGCCAGAAATATTTGGACAGTGACACAAGTTTTGTTATTTTAGCTGTTTACAAAAACATGTTCAGAAATACAATTATATATATAATATGGGCTGAAAGTGCACACTCCCAGCTGCAATATGAGAGTTTCCACATCCAAATTGGAGAAAGGGTTTAGGAATCATAGCTCTGTAATGCATAGCCTCCTCTTTTTCAAGGGACCAAAAGTAATCGGACAATGGACTCTAAGGGCTGCAATTAACTCTGAAGGTGTCTCCCTCGTTAACCTGTAATCAATGAAGTAGTTAAAAGGTCAGGGGTGGATTCCAGGTGTGTGGTTTTGCATTTGGAAGCTGTTGCTGTGACCAGACAACATGCGGTCAAAGGAACTCTCAATTGAGGTGAAGCAGAACATCCTGAGGCTGAAAAAAAAGAAAAAATCCATCAGAGAGATAGCAGACATGCTTGGAGTAGCAAAATCAACAGTTGGGTACATTCTGAGAAAAAAAGGAATTGACTGGTGAGCTTGGGAACTCTAAAAGGCCTGGGCGTCCACGGATGACAACAGTGGTGGATGATCGCCGCATACTTTATTTGGTGAAGAAGAACCCGTTCACAACATCAACTGAAGTCCAGAACACTCTCAGTGAAGTAGGTGTATCTGTCTCTAAGTCAACAGTAAAGAGAAGACTCCATGACAGTAAATACAAAGGGTTCACATCTAGATGCAAACCATTCATCAATTCCAAAAATAGACAGGCCAGAGTTAAATTTGCTGAAAAACACCTCAAGAAGCCAGCTCAGTTCTGGAAAAGTATTCTATGGACAGCTGAGACAAAGATCAACCTGTACCAGAATGATGGGAAGAAAAAAGTTTGGAGAAGAAAGGGAACGGCACATGATCCAAGGAACACCACATCCTCTGTAAAACATGGTGGAGGCAACGTGATGGCATGGGCATGCATGGCTTTCAATGGCACTGGGTCACTTGTGTTTATTGATGACATAACAGCAGACAAGAGTAGCCGGATGAATTCTGAAGTGTACCGGGATATACTTTCAGCCCAGATTCAGCCAAATGCTGCAAAGTTGATTGGACGGCGCTTCATAGTACAGATGGACAATGACCCCAAGCATACAGCCAAAGCTACCCAGGAGTTCATGAGTGCAAAAAAGTGGAACCTTCTGCAATGGCCAAGTCAATCACCAGATCTTAACCTAATTGAGCATGCATTTCACTTGCTCAAATCCAGACTTAAGACGGAAAGACCCACAAACAAGCAAGACCTGAAGGCTGCGGCTGTAAAGGCCTGGCAAAGCATTAAGAAGGAGGAAACCCAGCGTTTGGTGATGTCCATGGGTTCCAGACTTAAGGCAGTGATTGCCTCCAAAGGATTCGCAACAAAATATTAAAAATAAAAATATTTTGTTTGGGTTATGTTTATTTGTCCAATTACTTTTGACCTCCTAAAATGTGGAGTGTTTGTAAAGAAATGTGTACAATTCCTACATTTTCTATCAGATATTTTTGTTCAACCCTTCAAATTAAACGTTACAATCTGCACTTTGAATTCTGTTGTAGAGGTTTCATTTCAAATCCAATGTGGTGGCATGCAGAGCCCAACTTGCGAAAATTGTGTCACTGTCCAAATATTTCTGGCCCTAACTGTATGTGCTTACATTGGTCCATACCATGGCACAGCTGCCATGGCTGAACTGAACTGTGTGTGTACACATGTTTGTGTGTGTGTACTGGACTGTACCTACATCCCCCACAAACACCATTGTTGCTCCATGTGTGTGGACACGTTCCCATGTGCCCAAACACATCATAATGGATATGTACACACAGTCACGGCATACAGTGTGGCCCAAAGGCCTGGACTTGTGTACTGGACATTAGCAGACAATGCTGCACGGACCCTTCAATACCATTTTACATATCACATACCTCTGTGCACAGCATAAAGCTATGTGCAACTGCCCTGGATTCCAAAGTAACGACAGACACAGGTACTTAGTTTTTTTTTTTGTCTTTTTAGTTTGTCTTTTTGTGCACACAAAAATTATGTAGAATAGCACACAGAAAATATAAAAAACACAAGTGTTAACATCACACATAAATTCTACATGATAATAAATAATGGGCAAAACCAAACATTTGACAGTAGAGAACCCCAAAAAACTAACCAACTAACTAACTAATATTTCTACACACAAACACAAGCAGAATCCTCAATGTTCGGCCACCCTGGTGACTCCACCCTCCTCATCATGTTGCTGCCTCACAACACCAGCCACCCTACACCTGCTGGTGCCGCCAGGCCACTGCCCCAGGGCCATTAAAGTAGGAGCAGTATGCGTCTCTGCTGTTCCTGGCATCCTGCTGACTCAGACCGTGGCTCAGCTGCTGGAGTGGTGCCACACCATGGTCGGTAGAACGCCAATCCCCGGGACGGACCTCCCCTGTTGTGGGGTCCACAGAATCCACATAACTTGCCGGCGTGTATGATGACCGATCCCTACGACGCAGGAAGTTATGCAGCACACAGCAGGCCAGCACTAGCACATCAATAGATTTCACTTTCATATGCAAACCTGTATGAAACACGAAAGTATTGGCCATGATCCCGAACGCATTTTCAACCACACGGCGGGCCCAGGATAGCGGGTAATTGAAAACGCGCTGCTCAGAAGTAAGCGTCCTCTGGGGATATGGCCCCACAAACGCAAAGTTGAGATGATCGATTGTCTCATCATTTGAGAGCACGTTCAGCGCACCTCTCCTTAGGTCTTGGGCCAAGGAGCAGTGTGCAAACACACCCCCATCAGAGACACGCCAGTTCATTTCAATGTCCACGTAGAGGAAGTCATAGTGAGAGTCCACCAGGGCCATGAGAACCACACTAAAATATCATTTGTAATTATAATACCAGGACCCCGAGTTTGGGGGTTTAGTGATCCTCACGTGCTTACCATCCAATGCACCTCCTCAGTTAGGAAATTGCCAGTGGTCCTCAAACCCTCTGGCAACATCCATCCATTCAGCAGGGGTTGTTGGGAACTGCATGTAGGATGGCAGCAGACTACTCCAGATGGCCTCACATGTCTCGGAATCAGGCGGCTCAGCAGGGACAGTGATAAACGTGAAGTGTATTGCAGGTCGGTCCTTGAACGACCTGTTGCCAGGAACTGCAAAGTTACAGCCAAACGCTCCTCAGGTGGCACAGCTCGACGCATCAAAGTGTCCTGTCGGGCTATCAATGGCCTTATGGGTTCCAACAGGAATGTGAAAGAGTCCTCGGACATACGGAGATAGTTCCTGAAATCCAGCTCAAGGATCAGCCGCATGTGGCTCCGGGTCTCCCGTTGCAGAAACCAATCCCGAGCCCACACATTCCGTGGTCTGCGAGCCTGCAACCTCTCATATCTATCCTTCAGCCATAATTCCTCTTCCACCAAGGCAAGAGCCATGATAGCATCTCCATCAGGGTCCATGATCATCTCATGTACCAACCCGTGCAAATGTGCGGAAAAGAAACATCACTACAAGAATGCTTCATCACACATCCCCAACACCCACCACCTCCTTCCCTATACATCTCCTAGCCACTTTACAACATCCTACCCAAGTTTGCTCATATGCCCACCAACATACATATATAGCACCATTCAAGGGCCAAATACAACATTGCACTGCCTGACAACCAAACCTGGTCATACTACACCCTGGCCCTCCTCAACAAATACATCTCCATCATCAAAATCCACACATCATGACCATACCCCCATATACCTGCCCATAAAGTTCACGTATGACCACAAGGTGTGGCAAAAGAGAGAGGTCACAATTATCAAATCATGGTTGTTACCAACTCTATACAATTACATTATACATGTACCCCAGCCTTTGTGTGTTATTCACAAAATATCAGGACACGCAGCAGACTATTGAATACTCATCATGTCCAAGAGACATCCCTGAGGTGTTGAGAATGCCGCATCTTCAGAGGCAGACATTTGCAGAAGCCACATGGCCCAGTCCACATCTCAGTATTGCCAGAATAGTCCCATTGTGTGTGATAAGCGACAGTACTATGTGGCCACAATTCAGATGATCAACGCAACTAAAGACACGCGCATCCTTCAAACATGATCCTGTGTGGTAAAGGCAAAATGGCTTGTCAATGAGAAGTGTGTTTAGGGAGACAAAACGCTCATGCATCCATGTGCCAGTACACAATTGAGCTAACAAACACACCTTCATGACTAACTACATACCCCACCACTTGGGCATCAGCTACACTACACAATAACGATCCGTAATGCTAAGCAGCATTAAATGCAACACAGTCGTATGTGCACATCAGTAGTTACTTAATGACTCTGGGCAGCAAGCGTGGCCTACCTCGGTCGTGAGCACTTTTTATATAGTAAGCAACCAATCAGACAGCAGCGGCGTCTTGTAATCGACGTAGCCGCCTGGGCGTACGCAGGTGTGACCAATGATTATGCGCCAGTGCGGTTTTTTGATTGGTCATGTTGTGTTTAAATATGGACGTGCTGGGGCGCCACCCATGCTCCTACTTCAATGTGCATTGTGCTAGTAGCGTGTCATCACAAGAACTCTGTTGGATAGACGGCAAGTGGGGGGGACATGCTATTGTGCACTCCTGTACGTTAGTTTCTGTGTGCTGCAGACCCATATGTTGGCAGATCTTTCAGAGCCTTATGTACAGCTTAATGTAGCGTCCTGTAGAAGTGTATATAGCGACGGCTATGCCTTGTAACTACCCTCCGTGTCCTGTAGCACACATAATGTTCCTGGAGATCATTGGCAGGACAATGTGTACTACAGCACTATGGTTAGACATAAATATGTGTTCATCTCATGAGTGTGTGTTAATTTAGGTGGTAAGCCCATATGTGCCATTTGTCAACTACAGACCTAGCCATATTTCCCAGCACTGGCCCAAAATACATATAGCCCCTGCCATATCCTGCATGCCCCATGTATGTCCACATGTAAAGGCCACTACTGATTCTGCATACCCAAGCTGACTTGCAGGACACATGTAATTTGTAGTGCTGGACATGGGTTGGCCACACAGAGTAGGGTGTAACCTGAGATGGCCATGTATGTGTTTGCGTGACACAATTATATGTTTTATTTGCAGATGGCTGGGGCTCATGATTTTGTGCAGCAGCTCCTCATCATATACCAGGAACACGAATGCCTGTGGCGGGTGTCACTGCCTGAATACCAGGACAAGGCAGTGAAGGCTGTGGCCTACAGGCCGCTAGTCGTGCTGGCCAATTGGCTCGAACTCAGTAAGATCTGGACGGTGGCCCTGATTGCGGCGAAAATCAAGCGCCTGCGCACTGTGTTCCCCAAAGCCCACAAGATATGGATGGATGCACGGTCCGGGACTGGAGCTGAGGAGGTCCCTAAGCCATGTCTGTGGTACTATGACCTCCTCACCTTTCACCCTGGGCCAGGAGGGGCCTCAGGGAACATGGTGCAGCAGGCTCTGCCCGCAACCAGCTGTGGCCACAGCCCAAGACCCTGCCCCGTCACAGGAGATGCGTAATTGTGTTTGTGTGATCTATGTACACAGCTTGTTGGTACCACTGATGTGGGTTTTGCAGCACATGTAGAAGGCAACATTGTGGATTTCTTGCACAAATCTTCTTTGAGTGCTTTTCTATGTGTTTTCTCGTGGCTGTTGTGGTGTGTTATGTGTGGTCACTTGCCAGATCAATGTGGAGTGTCAAGTGAGTATATTCACTGGTCTACTTCTTTGTCCATGTGTTTTCCAAACCCTGCTAATGTGCCTTTTGGTGTTAGCCATGGTCAGATAGGCTCAATGTTGTGGTGGGTGTTTGGTTGTGGTAATTGCTTTAATGACATAGCAACATGTGGCTGATGTATATTTTTCTTCTGTTTCATTTACAGGCCCCCGGGAGCCTGGCTTCAGTGACGAGGATCCACCCACTAGCGAGGCTCTCCCATCAACATCTGCAGGAGAGCCGGTGCCTGAGACCAGTGGTGGGGGGCCGGGCCCAGGGCCCAGCTCTGGCATACGATGACGACGCACACCTGCCCCACCAAACACAGAGCTGGGTACCTGGGCAAAACGGATCCTCTTAGATTGGGAGAGGACCCCCGATTCTGGAACCGGGCACGTAGCCAGCGAGATGCTGGGCCTCATGGGCCAGAGCAACGTGACATCGCCGAGAGGGCCATCTTTCGTGTCCTGGAGGCGGGCGTAGATGGGTTCCTGCGATGGGGGGCCTCTTGGACCTTCCCAAGTAAGACCATCCCCAGGCCCACTGCGCCCCAAAGACGCATGGTGAGGAGTAGGCAAAATCGTGATCCTCAACCTCCCCCATGAAGACAGCCCCGCCGAGCTGGACCCTCCATCACTAGGTGGGTTTATGAGCATGAGGGGGAGGAGCCATTGTCTGAGCCAGCAGAGGAGGAGGAAGAAGAAGAACACTACTAGCCAATGCACAATATAGGCAGATGGACTTGTTTCAAGCCTGTATAGGGCCTAAAATGTTATTTTTCCTATTTTTTTGGTGAAAAAATAAACCAAAATATGATTTGCCTGACTTACGTCCACATCTGTGTCACGTTCAAAAGTATGTTTGTATGTGTGTGTTTGGTACTGTGGGTGTCAGATAGTAGACATTGATGTAATATAGGGGTGCATGGCGGTTGAAATGGTACAGTATGCTCACATGTTTGCCATGTAACAACGCATACCTCTTGAAAGTCCGTAGCCCAGTGTGGTTGGTAAAATTTAACCTCCCAAACGTGACCCTGTGTGTGTTGCAACAAGGGATGACACAGGATTTAGCTATTCAAATCTATTATATAATCGCGAATCGGAAAAGCGCCCCTCCGCGCGCTACTTCCGATGTCGTCATGTGGATACGAATTTAACATTGGGCGCGAAGCGCCCAATGCTGCGCGAGCAATGGCCGCGAGGCCATTGCGAGTCGCTGGCCCAGGGCGAGCAATGGCCGGGAAGCGGCCATTGCGAGTCGCTGGCCCAAAATCTACCCACAGGCTCGCCCACAACGTTCGCCATTTACCGCTCAGGTAGCGCGAGCAATGGCCGCGAGGCCATTGCGAGTCGCTGCCTGAGCCGCAAATCGCTACCCGGGGATCATGGAGCGAGTCGCTGCCTGAGCCGCAACTCGCTCCCCCATGTCCGCACAGCCCTCCCCATCTTCGCACAGCCCCCCATGTCCGCACAGCCGCCCCCCCATGTCCGCACAGCCGCCCCCCCATGTCCGCACAGACCTCCCCCCCATGTCCGCACAGACCTCCCCATGTTCGCACAGCCACCCCCATGTCCGCTCACCCACCCCCATGTCCGCACACCCACCCCCATGTCCGCACACCCACCCCCATGTCCGCTCACCCACCCCCATGTCCGCACACCCACCCCCATGTCCGCACACCCACCCCCATGTCCGCACACCCACCCCCATGTCCGCACAGCCCTCCCATCTACACACAGCCCCCCCCATGTCCGCACACACACCCTCATGTCCCCACAGCTCCCCCCATGTCCGCACACACACCCTCATGTCCCCACAGCCCCCCCCATGTCCACACACACACCCTCATGTCCCCACAGCCCCCCCCATCTTCGCACAGCCCCCCCCATATCCGCACACCCACCCCCATCTCTGCACAGACCCCCCCATGTCCGCACAGCCACCCCGCAACAAAACCACCCCGCCGCACCAAAGCCCCTACCCCCTAAGTGCGCCGCACCCCTACACCCTAAGCCCCGACACGCCGCACCTATGCCCCTACACCCTAAGCCCCGCCGCACCTAAGCCGCTACCCTCTAAGCGTCGCCGCACCTAAGACCCTACCCTATAAGCCCCGCCGCACCTAACCCCCTACCCCCTAAGAACCGCCGCACCTAAGCCCCTACCCTCTAAGAACCGCCGCACCTAAGCTCCTACCCTCTAAGCCCCGCCGCATCCTAAGCCCCCACCAATACCCCCTAAGCCCCGCCGCACCTAAGCCCCTACCCTATAAGAGCCGCCGCACCTAACCCCCTACCCCCTAAGAACCGCCGCACCTAAGCCCCTACCCTCTAAGCCCCGCCGCATCCTAAGCCCCCATCAATACCCCCTAAGCCCCGCCGCCTACCCCCTAAGTCCGTCGCTCCTAACCCCCTAAGTCAGCCGCCCCTAACCACCGCCGCATCCTAAGCCCCCACCGATACCCCCTAAGCTCCACCGCATTCTAAGCACCCACCGATACACCCTAAAGCCCCGCCGCCCATCCCCTACTCCCTAAGCCCCGCCGCTTCCTAAGCTCCCGCCGTTGTCCCCCGACGCTCGCGCTAACACCTAACGCCCTACACCCGAAGCCCCCGCCGTCCCCTAACCTAACGTCCCCGTCG
Source organism: Allobates femoralis (assembly GCA_033576535.1). NCBI lineage: Eukaryota > Metazoa > Chordata > Amphibia > Anura > Aromobatidae > Allobates > Allobates femoralis. The sequence continues at coordinate 625,944,319 of JARQOC010000003.1, forward strand.
ATCACTTACATGCCTTCAAGTCATCTGATCGTTCGTCCGATCCACAATCCCTTCGTCTGGCCAGCCGTCCTCTTCCTCCGGCCCCGGGGGTCTTCTCTCTTCTTTCCGCCATCTCCGCCTCTTCGTCCGGCCCCGGGGATCTTCTGTCTTCTTTTCGCAAACTTCCACCTCCGACGTCCTCTTCCTTCTCATTAAGATAGAATGGACGAAAAATCCGCCATTCTACCTCAATGAGATCTGAGGCCCTCTTCTGATTGGTCGCTGTATACTGCCCTCAGCCAATCAGAAGAGCCCCTCATTTTTTTATTATTTTTAAATTATTTTTTAATTATTTTTTTTATTATTAAATTTATTTATTTTTTTAAGTCAGACTGAGACACAGTTCTCATTCAGGTCCGCATTTTTTTTTTTTTTATTATTATTTTTATTTAATTATTTATTATTTTTTATTTATTTTTTTATTATTTTTTAATTATTTTTAAATTATTTTTTTTATTATTTAATTAATTTATTTTTTTAAGTGAGAGTGAGACACAGTTCTCATTCAGGTCCGCCTTTTTTTTTCCCCATTGACATACATTACCGGTGTGTCGGCGATTTTATGGCCGCCGACCTGGTTCTATTTGTCGGCCCTAAAATTGCGGACACACCGCCAATACATGTCTATGGGCAGTGAGCTCGAATTCTGATTGGTCGGCGACCAATCCGAAATCGGGCTGACTGGCCATAGAGATGCATTAGCGGTGTGTCCGCGATTTTAGGGCCGACAAATAGAACCAGGTGGGCGGCCATAAAATCGCCGACACACCGGTAATGTATGTCAATGGGGAAAAAAAAGGCAGACCTGAATGAGAACTGTGTCTCACTCTCACTTAAAAAAATAAATAAATTAAATAATAAAAAAAATAATTTAAAAATAATTAAAAAATAATAAAAAAATAAATAAAAAATAATAAATAATTAAATAAAAATAATAATAATAAAAAAAAAAAAAAGGCGGACCTGAATGAGAACTGTGTCTCAGTCTGACTTAAAAAAATAAATAAATTAAATAATAAAAAAAATAATTAAAAAATAATTAAAAAATAATAAAAAAAATAAATAAAAAATAATAAATAATTCAATAAAAATAATAATAAAAAAAATAAATATATGCTAATTATATCAGCCCTTCCAGCGGACCTGAATGAGAACTGGGTCTCAGCCTAAATAATAAATTTAATAATAAAAAAAATAATTAAAAAATAATTAAAAAATAATAAAAAAATAAATAAAAAATAATAAATAATTCAATAAAAATAATAATAAAAAAAAAAAAAAATATGCTAATTATATCAGCCCTTCCAGCGGACCTGAATGAGAACTGGGTCTCGGCCTAAATAATAAATTTAATAATAAAAAAAATAATTAAAAAATAATTAAAAAATAATAAAAAAATAAATAAAAAATAATAAATAATTCAATAAAAATAATAATAAAAAAATAAATATATGCTAATTATATCAGCCCTTCCAGCGGACCTGAATGAGAACTGGGTCTCAGCCTAAATAATAAATTTAATAATAAAAAAAATAATTAAAAAATAATTAAAAAATAATAAAAAAAATAAATAAAAAATTAATAAATAATTCAATAAAAATAATAATAATAAAAAAAAATATATGCTAATTATATCAGCCCTTCCAGCGGACCTGAATGAGAACTGGGTCTCAGCCTAAATAATAAATTTAATAATAAAAAAAAATAATTAAAAAATAATTAAAAAATAATAAAAAAATAAATAAAAAATAATAAATAATTCAATAAAAATAATAATAAAAAAATTAAATATATGCTAATAATATCAGCCCTTTCAGCGGACCTGAAAGAGAACTGGGTCTCAGCCTAAATAATAAATTTAATAATAAAAAAATTATTAAAAAATAATTAAAAAAATAATAAAGAAATAAATAAAAAATAATAAATAATTCAATAAAAATAATAATAAAAAAAATAAATATATGCTAATTATATCAGCCCTTCCAGCGGACCTGAATGAGAACTGGGTCTCATCCTAAATAATACATTTAATAATAAAAAAAAATAATTAAAAAATAATAAAAAAATAAATAAAAAATAATAAATAATTAAATAAAAAATAATAATTAAAAAAAAATTCTAATAATAATTATATTACTGCTAATAATAATGCTATTAATGCTAATAATTATGCTATTAATGCTAATAATAATGTTATTAACGCTATTATTAATGCTAATAATGCTATTATTAATGCTATTAATGCTAATAATAATGCTATTAATGCTATTAATAATGTTATTAATGCTATTATTAATGCTAAAAATGCTATTATTAATGCTATTTATGCTAATAATAATGCTATTAATGCTATTAATAATGCTATTAATGCTATTATTTATGCTATTAATGCTATTAATGCTAATATTTATCCTATTAATGGTATTATTAATGCTATTAATGCTAATAATAATGCTATTAATGCTATTAATGCTAATATTTATCCTATTAATGCTATTAATATTGCTATTAATGCTAATAATAATGCTATTAATGCTATTAATAATGTTATTAATGCTATTATTAATGCTAATAATGCTATTGTTAATGCTAATAATAATGCTATTAATGCTATTAATAATGTTATTAATCCTATTATTAATGCTAATAATGCTATTATTAATGCTATTAATGCTAATAATAATACTATTAATGCTATTAATAATGTTATTAATGCTATTATTAATGCTAATAATGTTATTATTAATGCTATTAATGCTAATAATAATGCTATTAATGCTATTAATAATGTTATTAATGCTATTATTAATGCTAATAATGCTATTATTAATGCTATTAATGCTAATAATAATGCTATTAATGCTATTAATAATGTTATTAATGCTATTATTAATGCTAATAATGCTATTAATAATGCTATTAATGCTAATAATAATGCTATTAATGCTATTAATACTGTTATTAATGCTCATAATACTGCTAATAATGCTATTAATACTGCTATTACTGCTAATAATAATGCTATGGCTTATATTATTGCTATTGATGATGCGATTATTATTTAAAAATGTTTAAAAAAACAATAAACATATTTTAGATACCCGATGCATTTGCATCAGGCTAACAGCTATAACTACTATAATCAAATTAATGCACGTTCTAGAATCCCGATGCATTTGCATTGGGCTCACAGCTAGTCTTTAATAAAGGTGTTAGGCCTTGTTCACACATATCAGCTTTATTGGCATTCTCTGCGTTTTTTTAGCTGTTAAAAAAAACGCACATGCGTTAACGCATGGTGCACTTCAGTGTAGCTGCGTTTTTTAAAAACACGTGTTTTTTTTCACCATTCCAAAAAACACTACTTTTAGCGTTTTTTGGGTGCTATAAAAAAACGCATGGGTTTTGTAAAAAATGCATGCGTTTTTTTAACATGGGGCCCTATGGGAAACGCATGCGTTAACGCAAGGCACATATAGGCACCTGCGTTAACCATTGCGCTACCGCATATGCGTTTTTAATGAAAAAATTACTAAGTCCAAAAACTTCTCAAAAACGTTCAGAACCACAGGGGACACTATTTGGCACTGTTAGAAAAACTGATCAGTTTTTCTAAGGGCTAAAAAAACGCATTGGTATGTGTGAACAAGGCCTTACTTATTTTTCAACATTTCCAAAACCACCAAAAAGGCTTTGTCAGCTTAGGAGTAGCCAATACACACTACCCACTTGTCCAATGTGGGACACTATAAGAAAAGAGGCCAACATGGCCTAACAAATAAGGGTGCCAACATGGCAAAAGGTTTTAAAAATGTGTCCAACATGGACATACAAAAAACAAAGGGCAAATGCCAATATTATTGGGGGGGAAATTGGGGAGTAGGGCCAATGGTGGGCTGGGCTGCCTGGATGTCCATTATCATTTCCCGCAAGCGGGCCAGATGCTGCTGGGCATCATTGTTGGCCTGCAGCATGTCTGCGACGGTTGGAAGGCCTGTATTGGAAATAAACAACATTACCCAGTGACATGTGTAGGGGTAGGTGGGTGGTTGACGTAATTGGTGTGTTGTTCATTTACATGGCAAAGACCCAGCCATGGTTCCATGTTGTGGACCTTGGGATGGGCTCACATCGCCACCACCACCAGGTCTTGCACCTTCAGTATGAAATGACAAAACAAAACATCATGAGTGACATAGTGATGTCAGGGCAAAAAAACAAGATGTATATGTGAAAATGTATATGCCATTGACAAGACTTACCACCAATAACACCCACTGCAGGCTGCAGGCGATGTTCTGGCCCACGAGAGGTGGATATGCAGTGGGTGAGGGTGTTGCCGGGGGTTGGGTTGATGACCCAAGGCCATGGCCTTTGTGATGCCTCCCTGGAGGGTGATGGTATGGTCCCAGGGGGGTGTGGACTCCCAGGTCCCTCCTGGAATGGTGATGGCGGTGTCCCAGTGGTGGGGGGACTTTGTTGCCCCACAAGATCTGGTGATGGGAGATGATGAAACCACAAGGTCTGGGGATGGTGGTGTCCCGGGCGGTGCGGGAGTTGACGGGTCCGCACTGGCCGGTGATGGTGGGCTCGCAGGGGGAGCCGGGCTTCCTGGCCCTGCAATTCCAGGTGATGGTGGGCTCCCAGGTGGTGTTGAGGCCCGTTTCGCCTCCTCTGCGGGGGAGTCTTCATAATCTGTAATTGAAATATTGCCAAGACACGGATTAGAACTTCACAACATACAGCAAACACGTACTGTTTGTGTATGAATGTAATGAAGGCGTCAAGGCTAGGCGGAAAGTATTTTGTCTACACCGTGACTATGGTTAGGGGCCACTCTGTTTGTGAGAACAAAAACAACACCAGTCACCACATATTTTTGTTGAAAAACACCCTTGCCTTATCAGAGGATGGATTATGACTCCAAACACAACAGCAGACACTAAGCATCTGGTGGCGCCACCATGGGGTCAGAAACATAGCACTCACCTTGTAGTCCCTTTGCCCAATTGTGATGAATGTGTTGTGCAATGCTATGTGTCAGACTGTGCACATATGTGCAGCCAGGTGTGATGTGGCCCTTGTAAAGTGCATGAATATGTTGACCACTACTTTGGTGCCATTACACAGCTATGTTGGGCAACACACAGGTCAATCCACACTCTAGGCTTTGCCAGTCCAAACAGATATGGTTGTATTCAGCACCTTAATGTAGCAGTGTGAACACCATGCATATGTACATTGGTGACAGGTCCACCTGCTGATTAATATCACACTATGTGCCATGGCCCAATAACACATGATGTTTGTGTGGTGTTAGGAGTAGTAAGCTTGCCATGTGTGTGTTTGGCATTGCCACATACTCACCACGCAGCCTGGCAATCTAGGCACGAATGTCCACAATGCGCCCTGGGGACTTGTGTTTCAGGTCTGCGATCTACTTCTGGATCTGCTTGTGGGTCCTCTCCACCCCCAGTTTCTGGAGCAGGGTCCGCTGAATCCGCCTGAATATGCTGCACTTGCGCAGCCTTGGATGCCGGTGACGCTGGTGACACCAGTAGTCATGGCGGTCACACAGGTCTATCAGCACCATTAGCTCTGCCAGACCCCATGTGGCAGCGTGCTGTGCGGCGGCCATGACTGTTCTCCTATGTGCAGGGGAGGGGCAGGCACCTGGCAGGCAGGGAGTAACGAAAATACACGTCATGACGTCACCACGCACACTGGCGCCGCCAAACAAAGTTGAGGACGCTAACAAGGTAGCCGTCCGCAGAGTGGGAGCAGTGTAATATACCGATCAGCGTCACCAAATTTACAGCCGATTGCAGTGCATTGCCCATGGCACCCATGTGCGATGTGTAGGCCAACATCTGAGCTGTCATGTGTGGCTGTATAGTGGACACAGTAAAACGTCCCCAATACACGCACCCAACATAGCTTGCGCTATTGAATGCGCGCGTAATTGGACTGATTTAGTGGATGGTTGTGTAGGTGAAGATGTGTGTGGTGCTAAAGTGACAGCTCTTCAAATATGGCGCCCTGTGAACTGACAGCCAATGGGAACACAGTAGCCACCACCAATCATCGCTGACGGGGCGCGGACTCCAGCACGCTGTGGCACTCGTACGGAATATCAATAGGCGATGCTGATTCCATCACTATCGCCCTATCACACGCCAAAAACCGGGAATCTCACAAGGCGACAGGCGATTTATCGCCGCCAGATCCCCCAATTAGACGCCGCAACTGGGAGGCAATTTGACGGCGATAGTTTCAGGGCGACATATCGCCGTCAGGATTCCCACAAGATATTGCGGCGTGTAAGGTACCCTAAGAGGATGATCAATACATTCCTGGACAGAGGATATTGTAAAAGAGACATAAAATCTGGTTATGATCGTGCCTGGACCACTGAACGGAATACTCTTCTTTTTAGAGGAGAAAGTGGTGGAACAAGACATGCTCAAAAAGATAATGTAGTTTGATTTATTACAACATATAATGCCCAGTGGTATTGAATTAAGGAAGTATTGTAAAAGCACTGGTCAATCCTCTTGACGGATGACGTCTTTAAGACAGTGTTGCCAACGAAGCCCTCTATAACATGGCGTAGGTCACGCAATCTTAGAGAACTTTTGGTGAAAAGCTATTATGTACCGCCAAGAAGTAAATTCATTTATGGCAGTCGGGGTCCACCCTGGGGTACCTACCCATGTGGGGACTGTTCGGTGTGCAAATACATTGTGCGGAACACTGCATTTGTAGACTCCACGGGCTCTAAAACATTTAAGATAGTTCACAATATTACTTGTGACACTGAAGCTGTGATCTATCATATTACATGTCCGTGTGGTTGGATTTATGTTGGCATGACCACAAGATCTTTGAAAGTGCGTATCCAAGAACACATAAGGGAAATTATAACTTCAGTATGGTCAGAGGAACCAGGACTATTGAAAACTATTCCAAGACATTTATTTTTCTACCACAATTCAAATCCACGTAATCTGGTTGTTAGAGGGATAGATCGAGTTTATATGGGCAACAGAGGTGGTAATGTAAAAGTTTGAGCTTCAAGTCCCTTTTATGAATATAGACTTTCTTCTGGTGTTTTATATTGCTTTTAACATTTATATGTTTTTATCGGTTTTAGAATCACTTACTATCATTGTATTTTTGGGATACCGTCCAGGATTCTTCCTAAAGTAGGACTATGTGTCGAGCCCAGGCTTTGGGGTACTCGGGTATGAGGCCTCGAAGGGGTTAACTGTGTCACGGCGCGCCTGATCCCATGTCCTGGGCCTATCTTTGAAAAGTGGTTTATATTTACAGGGGATTATGTACAGTTTGTCGTGACGCCACCTGTAGTCTCTCGTGATGTGTCACCAGCGCCGCCACAGTCCGCCGGAGGTAGATGGTATTGCGGCTAGTGTAGTAAAGTCCTCTACAGGTAGGGCTGGACCTCCGGGGCAGCGTTCCTGTATGGGAAACAAGTTCATTGGAAGGAATACAGGCAGAGTCAAAAGTCACTTTTCCTCCAGGTACTTTACTGGTCACTTGCAAGCATACAAAGTTACAGTTCAGCACTCCTGATGCTATGAGGACAGGTAACTTATTGGGTGGCTGCTGGAGGATCCCAGATGGTATAATGGAACCCTTGGTGTGCCTTCCTTCTCTAACCCCGTCTGTTCCTTCTTGCTACCCAGTTTGTTGTCTGAAGCCTGGCGACTTTTACCTGACCTCCTCTCTCCTCTCACCTTCACGGCCGTCGGGTAACCTTCTGATGGCCGACTGCTGTTTTCCTTGGCAGTGCCTGGTACCCTCTTTTGGTCTGTTCTGGTGCCCGGGAGAATTAATGACTCCGCGGGACTCCGGATTCTCTGTGGTCCTAAAGTATCCCACAGGTGGGTGCTCCGGTGCCCGTAAAGCTGTCTGGGATGAACTTCCTGAAGTTCCTCGCTCCCTTAGGCTGTCTGCTCCTGGAGAAGCTTTCTTTCTTTCTAAACCCTCTCTTCTTCCCTTCTTCCTCCATCTCTCCCTCCTGGTCCCTCGGTCGAGCGACCTAGCAGCAAACTTGGAGGCAAAAGACAGAAGATCCAAAGACCTCCTTGTTCCCCTTAGAGGTGGTTTTATTCCCTCCTGGGTAACCTCCCACCGTGTAAACTAGTGTGGGAGTGCTGGTTATGGGTCCCACCCATCATCCTAGGGTCCACCTGCAGTAGGAGTATCTGCACCTCTTTTATGGGTGCAGTACCCCTCTGTGACGCCTGCTTGGCGGGGCGCCACATGTGCAGACTGAAGATTGGACCAACTAATTTTGAAGCATGAAAAAGAGCTTGAAGAAGTAATATTGCCGACTGTGGCTGTTGTATTTGTTACATTTGTTAATTTTTATGTTTGTATTGTATCATGCTGATGCACGATAATTGTAGATTGGTCAATCTTCTATGTTCTCTGCTAAACTATATCCCATTGTTTGTTTTGATTGTTGGTTGATGGTTGTTTGGTTTGCACTTTACCTCACTTTATATCACTTCATTACTTTATTGTTTCTGTGCATAAAGTTAAAACTGCCCTACCGCCCCCCTGTTGTACTCATATGTAAGAGTGGTCAGACTGCTGCCCTGCTGACTCTCCTTTTGTGTGCGCTGCCCTGCCTCCTGACTTTGCTGCTTCCTTGTCCTCCACAGATGATGGGACGGATGATTAAACCTCTCCTCCGCCCCTTCTTTTTGATTGGGTACGGGTGGTGACATGTACAGGGGCGTGGTGTTCACTCATTTGGAGCGCCGCCTTTATAGATAGCGTTTGTTGGCAGAGACATCACCATGCCAACGTCGGGTCATTTCCATTTTTTCCCGGAACATAAGATATTAGGGAGCTGACGGGTATGCGGTAATTAGTGTACACAGCTGGGTTACCGCTTTATAAGAGGAATAGCTCCTTTAGATTATGCGCCTCCTGATGAAGACCTTCCCTTCACGGTGAGACGCGTATTGAGGGTGTCCCCAGTCCTGTGCTGCTCCTGTTAGTGTTACAATGGCACAAGGTAATGTTTGCTGTGATTGTGTGCATTGATTACTTTCCCTGCTTATAATTTTGTGATTGAGCAGTCCACTCCGGGGATCTAATCAATGTTATGTAACATCATGTAGGTTCTGAGTTCTCCCTCACGATTCCCATGAGAAATGATTTGTTGCCTTATAAATTTGGTGTATGAGATATATATATATATATATACCTTATTTCTCAATTACCAATGGTGGATGTTTGATTAGGTGTCCTATATTTCATAGTATTGTCTGTTACTCACCTGTTGGTTACCAGCATAAGCAGCTATATCTGAGCTGGTTTTGACCATGAACACTGGTCCACCTAAATAAAATCCATTGATTTATTATTTGTACCATTCATTGTACCCATAGACCCTGTGGGGAAGATTGAGAGATAGATAATTTTGTATATTTTCTGCTGTCTGTTCCTCACCTGCACTTAATAAAATGAGCACTATGCAATTTCAAGTGTGGTCTCCCATTTCCTTACCCTAAATTTGATATTGAGTGAAAAAGGTTTTTTTGGTGTATATATTATATGGTTGACCAATTTATAGATAGAACTAATTATTGGGCTCATGTTGATTAGTCCTTTGCCTGACTTTTGGACCCTTCTTCTTCCTCTTGATTTTTTACGTCATTTCCCTCTTTGTTTTTTTGACTCGCTTCCCCGACTTTGCTTTTGTATACCTAACTTTGTCCCTTGCCTCATCACTCCCGGCCTGTCCTTGTTTGGCGTTCATTCTGTCTCTGGACTTCTGCTATTTATTGAGGCACTTACCTCCTGGGCTCTGCTATAGATTTCTCTGCTGGGGTTAAAGGGTCTCAGAGTTAAGCCAGGGTCACACATACCATCCGTTTTTGCCTTAAATCCGTTTTTGGGAACATTTTGGACATTTTTTTTTCAAGGTCCAAAAACACATATGTGTTAACGCATGTGTCTGTGCATTTTTCAAAAAACGCATGCGTTTTTGTGCAGCATTCCAAAAACGCTGCTAGCAACATTTTTGGGTTGCTGTAAAAAAAGCGTGCTTTTTTTTAACATGGGGCCCGTGAGGGAGATGTATACGTTAACGCATGGTACATATAGGCACCATGCGTTAACAAATGTGTGTTTTTGGTGAAGAAATTACTAAGTCCAAAAATTTCCCCAAAACGTCCTGGACCTCATGGGCCACTATTGGTGTGGAAGCGAGATTCAAGGGACCCCGGCTCTTTGCTTATCCCTTGCCAAATTAACTTATTCAAGAAGCATGCTTTGAAGCTTTGATATCGGACACAGATTCAGATACTGAACTTTTCTTGAAGAGAAAATGGCGCATAAGTGACCTTTATTATTATTACAGCACAACATATTCAGTACGAAGGAAAATCCCATTAGGGTGTCACCAAAAAACATTGAGCAATCACAGGAGTCTCTGGCCCTTGTATAGATAAGTCTTATTATGTTGCCCTATGAGATTAAGTGTTTCCTCCCAAGTATCCTCCTCATTTGGCAGGGTATCATCTTGAGGGAGTCGTCATGTAGAATCCTTTGTCTTCTTCTTGCAAACAGTTCAAAGTCCACTGATATAACCAGTTTCAATTAGTTCTTTCAAAACATATATAACGACGCACAAGTCCAGATATCTAATAGCATATGTATCAAGGTCTTCATATATAAAGTGTGGATATACGCATATATCTAAATAATATCTAATATAACAGATACATACATATATATATATCTATTATATAATCGCGAATCGGAAAAGCGCCCCTCCGCGCGCACTTTCCGATGTCGTCATGTGGATACGAATTTAACATTGGGCGCGAAGCGCCCAATGCTGCGCGAGCAATGGCCGCGAGGCCATTGCGAGCCGCTGCCCCAAAATCGATCCACAGCCTCGGCTACAAATTTACCGATTTACCGCTCAGGTAGCGCGAGCAATGGCCGCGAGGCCATTGCGAGTCGCTGCCTGAGCCGCAACTCGCTCCCCGGGGACCATGGAGCGGAGGCTCCCCGCTACCCACAACTCGCCCCCCCAATGTCCGCACAGCCTCACCCAGGTCCAAACAGGCCCCCCATGTCCGCATAGCCGCCCCCCCATCTCCGCACACCCACCGCCATGTCCGCACAGCCCCCCCCCATGTCCGCACAGCCCCCTCCCCATGTCCGCACAGCCCCCCCCCATGTCCGCACAGCCCCCCCATGTCCGCACACCCACCCCCATGTCCGCACACCCACCCCCATGTCCGCACACCCACCCCCATGTCCGCACAGCCCCCCCATGTCCGCACACCCACCCCCATGTCCGCACACCCACCCCGCAACAAAACCACACCGCCGCACCTAAGGCCCTACCCCCTAAGTCCGCCCCACCCCTACACGCTAAGCCCCGACCACCTAACCCCCGACCCGCAGCATCCTAAGCCCCCGCCGATACCCCCTAAGCCCCGCCGTCTACCCCCTAAGCCACCGCCGCCCCTAAGCCCCTACCCCCTAAGCCCCGCAGCAGCCCCGACCACCTAACCCCCGACCCTCAGCATCCTAAGCCCCCGCCGATACCCCCTAAGCCCCGCCGTCTACCCCCTAAGCCACCGCCGCCCTTAAGCCCCTACCCCCTAAGCCCCGCAGCAGCCCCTAAGCCCCTACCCCTTACGCCCCGCAGCAGCCCCTAAGCCCCTACCCCCTAAGCCCCGCAGCAGCCCCTAAGCCCCTACCCCCTAAGACCCGTAGCATCCTAGGCCCCCGCCGATACCCCCTAAGCCATGCCGCCTACCCCCTAAGGCACCACCGACCCTAAGACCCTACCCCCTAACCCCCGTAGCATCCTAGGCCCCCGCCGATACCCCCTAAGTCCGCCGCACCCGTACACGCTAAGCCCCGACCACCTAACCCCGACCCGCAGGATCCTAAGCCCCCGCCGATACCCCCTAAGCCCCGCCGTCTACCCCCTGCCCCTCTCGCTAAAGCCCTACACCCTAAGCCCCCGCAGTCCCCTAACCTAACGCCGCTGTCACCTAAGGCCCTACACCCGAAGCCCCCGCCGTCCCCTAACCTAACGTCCCCGTCGATCACTTACATGCCTTCAAGTCATCTGATCGTCCGTCCGATCCATAAGTCCTCCGTCCGGCCAGGCGTCCTCTTCCTCCGGCCCCGGGGGTCTTCTCTCTTCTTTCCGCCATCTCCGCCTCTTCGTCCGGCCCCGGGGATCTTCTGTCTTCTTTTCGCTAACTTCCACCTCCGACGTCCTCTTCCTTCTCATTAAGATAGAATGGACGAAAAATCCCCCATTCTATCTCAATGAGATCTGAGGCCCTCTTCTGATTGGTCGCTGTATACTGCCCTCAGCCAATCAGAAGAGCCCCTCAGACTGAGACGCAGTTCTCATTCAGGTCCGCCTTTTTTTTCCCCATTGACATACATTAGCGGTGTGTCTGCGATTTTATGGCCGGCCACCTGGTTCTATTTGTCGGCCCTAAAATCGCGGACACACCGCTAATGCATCTCTATGGGCAGTCAGCCCGATTTCGGATTGGACGCCGACCAATCAGAATTCGAGCTGACTGCCCATAGACATGCATTAGCGGTGTGTCCGCGATTTTAGGGCCGACAAATAGAACCAGGTGGCCGGCCATAAAATCGCCGACACACCGCTAATGTATGTTAATGGGGAAAAAAAAGGCGGACCTGAATGAGAACTGTGTCTCACTCGCAAGTAAAAAAATAAATAAATTTAATAATAAAAAAAAGAATTAAAAAATAATTAAAAAATAATAAAAAAATAATTAAAAAATAATAAATAATTAAATAAAAATAATAATAATAATAATAAAAAAAAAAAAATGCGGACCTCAATGAGAACTGTGTCTCAGTCTGACTTAAAAAAATAAATAAATTAAATAATAAAAAAAATTATTTAAAAATAATTAAAAAATAATAAAAAAATAAATAAAAAATAATAAATAATTCAATAAAAATAATAATAAAAAAAATAAATATATGCTAATTATATCAGCCCTTCCAGCGGACCTGAATGAGAACTGGGTCTCAGCCTAAATAATAAATTTAATAATAAACAAAATAATTAAAAAATAATAAAAAAATAATAAAAAAAAAAATAAAAAATAATAAATAATTCAATAAAAATAATAATAAAAAAAATAAATATATGCTAATTATATCAGCCCTTCCAGCGGACCTGAATGAGAACTGGGTCTCAGCCTAAATAATAAATTTAATAATGAAAAAAAATAATTAAAAAATAATAAAAAAATAATAAAAAAATAAATAAAAAATAATAAATAATTCAATAAAAATAATAATAAAAAAAATAAATATATGCTAATTATATCAGCCCTTCCAGCGGACCTGAATGAGAACTGGGTCTCAGCCTAAATAATAAATTTAATAATAAAAAAAATAATTAAAAAATAATTAAAAAATAATAAAAAAAATAAATAAAAAATAATAAATAATTCAATAAAAATAATAATAAAAAAAATACATATATGCTAATTATATCAGCCCTTCCAGCGGACCTGAATGAGAACTGGGTCTCAGCCTAAATAATAAATTTAATAATAAAAAAAATAATTAAAAAATAATTAAAAAATAATAAAAAAATAAATAAAAAATAATAAATAATTCAATAAAAATAATAATAAAAAAAATAAATATATGCTAATTATATCAGCCCTTCCAGCGGACCTGAATGAGAACTGGGTCTCATCCTAAATAATAAATTTAATAATAAAAAAAATAATTAAAAAATAATAAAAAAATAAATAAAAAATAATAAATAATTAAATAAAAAATAATAATTAAAAAAAAAAAATTCTAATAATAATGATATTACTGCTAATAATAATGCTATTAATGCTAATAATTATGCTATTAATGCTAATAATAATGTTATTAATGCTATTATTAATGCTAATAATCCTATTATTAATGCTATTAATGCTAATAATAATGCTATTAATGCTATTAATAATGTTATTAATGCTATTATTAATGCTAATAATGCTATTATTAATGCTATTTATGCTAATAATAATGCTATTAATGCTATTAATAATCCTATTAATGCTATTATTTATGCTATTAATACTATTAATGCTAATATTTATCCTATTAATGGTATTATTAATGCTATTAATGCTAATAATAATGCTATTAATGCTATTAATGCTAATAATAATGCTATTAATGCTATTAATAATGTTATTAATGCTATTATTAATGCTAATAATGCTATTATTAATGCTATTAATGCTAATAATAATGCTATTAATGCTATTAATAATGCTATTAATGCTATTAATTATGCTATTAATGCTATTAATGCTAATATTTATCCTATTAATGCTATTAATGCTATTAATAATGCTATTCATGCTAATAATATTGCTATTAATGCTTTTATGCTAATACTAATGCTATTAATGCTATTTTTTATGCTATTAATTCTATTATTTATGCTATTAATGCTATCAATAATGCTATTAATAATGCTATTAAATCCTATTAATGCTATTAATAATGCTATTCATGCTATTAATAATACTATTAATGCTATTAATGCTCATAATAATGCTATTAATGCTATTAATAATGTTATTAATGCTATTATTAATGCTAATAATGCTATTATTAATGCTATTAATGCTATTAATAATGTTATTAATGCTATTATTAATGCTAATAATGCTATTATTAATGCTATTTATGCTAATAATAATGCTATTAATGCTATTAATAATGCTATTAATGCTATTATTTATGCTATTAATGCTATTAATGCTAATATTTATCCTATTAATGGTATTATTAATGCTATTAATGCTAATAATAATGCTATTAATGCTATTAATGCTAATAATAATGCTATTAATGCTATTAATAAATGTTATTAATGCTATTATTAATGCTATTAATGCTAATAATAATGCTATTAATGCTATTAATAATGCTAATAATGCTATTAATTATGCTATTAATGCTAATATTTATCCTATTAATGGTATTATTAATGCTATTAATAATGCTATTAATGCTAATATTTATCCTATTAATGCTATTAATGCTATTAATAATGCTATTAATGCTATTAATTATAGCTATTATTGCTATTAATGCTAATATTTATCCTATTCATGGTATTATTAATGCTATTAATGCTAATAATAATGCTATTAATGCTATTAATAATGCTATTAATGCTATCAATGCTAATATTTATCCTATTAATGGCATTATTAATGCTAGTAATGCTAATAATAATGCTATTAATGCTATTAATAATGCTATTAATGCTATTAATAATGTTATTAATGCTATTAATGCTATTATTAATGCTATTAATGCTAATAATAATGCTATTAATGCTATTAATAATGCTATTAAATGCTATTAATGCTAATATTTAATCCTATTAATGGTATTATTAATGCTATTAATTATGCTATTAATGCTAATATTTATCCTATTAATGCTATTAATGCTATTAATAATGCTATTAATGCTATTAATTATGCTATTATTGCTATTAATGCTAATATTTATCCTATTCATGGTATTATTAATGCTATTAATAGCTAATAATAATGCTATTAATGCTATTAATGCTAATAATAATGCTATTAATGCTATTAATAAATGTTATTAATGCTATTATTAATGCTAATAATGCTATTATTAATGCTATTAATGCCAATAATAATGCTATTAATAATGCTATTAATGCTATTAATGCTAATATTTATCCTATTAATGCTATTAATGCTAATAATAATGCTATTAATGCTATTAATAATGCTATTAATGCTATTAATGCTATCAATGCTAATATTTATCCTATTAATGGCATTATTAATGCTATTAATGCTAATAATAATGCTATTAATGCTATTAATAATGTTATTAATGCTATTATTAATGGTATTAATGCTATTATTAATGCTATTAATGCTAATAATAATGCTATTAATGCTATTAATAATGCTATTAATGCTATTAATTATGCTATTAATGCTATTAATGCTAATATTTATCCTATTAATGCTATTAATATTGCTATTAATGCTAATAATAATGCTATTAATGCTATTAATAATGTTATTAATGCTATTATTAATGCTAATAATGCTATTATTAATGCTAATAATAATGCTATTAATGCTATTAATAATGTTATTAATCCTATTATTAATGCTAATAATGCTATTATTAATGCTATTAATGCTAATAATAATACTATTAATGCTATTAATAATGTTATTAATGCTATTATTAATGCTAATAATGTTATTATTAATGCTATTAATGCTAATAATAATGCTATTAATGCTATTAATAATGTTATTAATGCTATTATTAATGCTAATAATGCTATTATTAATGCTATTAATGTTAATAATAATGCTATTAATACTATTAATAATGTTATTAATGCTATTATTAATGCTAATAATGCTATTAATAATGCTATTAATGCTAATAATAATGCTATTAATGCTATTAATACTGTTATTAATGCTCATAATACTGCTAATAATGCTATTAATACTGCTATTACTGCTAATAATAATGCTATGGCTTATATTATTGCTATTGATGATGCGATTATTATTTAAAAATGTTTAAAAAAACAATAAACATATTTTAGATACCCGATGCATTTGCATCAGGCTAACAGCTATAACTACTATAATCAAATTAATGCACGTTCTAGAATCCCAATGCATTTGCATCGGGCTCACAGCTAGTATATATATATATATGAGATATACACATGGATAGATTAATCATTATTATTATTATTATTATTATAAGATATACACATTGATAGAATAATCACTGTCCTACTTACTAATTATAATGGCAGGAGATGACTAAAATACAATATAAGAAGTTTATTCATATATATATATATAATATATATATATACAGTACATACACGAAGACACCTAAGACATTACTTTCTAAGGCAACCCAGTGTTTAGCTAGAGAACCACAGAAACTTCTAACACCTGTGCATGGGGGACATCTTCCCATGAGAGAAAAGCTGAGCTAGATAGATAAAGTTTACTGGAATGTGTACAAGAGAGTTTGAGGATCACTCCCCCATGCCTCAAGCACCGTCTCACACAACTTAGCCTTGAGAGATAACTATTCACACATACTGCATAGTGATTAACATGGATATAGACTACAGGTGACTATATACTATCAAACATAAGAATAATAATTTCTATAAGAGATATATATATATATATACATATATATATATATATATATATATATATATATATATCAAGATTCCTAACATAAAACAAAATATAAATATAAGCATTTAATTCAATACACATATCAGGGCTTCATAAGGTTTTTCCAGCAGATTTTAGAATCTTATATTTAACATTAGCACCCTTAGAAAATCGGATCCGGTTTTCTAAGGGCTTAAGAAAACACAGGGACATGTGTGAACCTGGCCCTACTCGGGTTGAGGCATTATAAAGCAGTTAGCCAGCAGCATTGGACTGACGTTATACTGGAGGCTGTGAACTGAACTTTTACCAGATTTCACAGCCTCCAGGTGTCTTAAACTTCAGAATCCTTTAAAGCTCCCTTAGGCTGGCTTCACACCACGGTGTGATCCGGTCCAGGGCTGTCAGGCATGAATCTGACATCCCCGGAACAGATCAGCACACAGAACCGGAGGGCCGTATTCTCCAGGATTCCACCGCAGTGATGAAACCGGATGGCAGAGAGCTGCCATCCGGCTCCATCCGGCCCCATAGGCTACTATGGGGCCAAAAACCGGTCTGGGGCTGTTTGGTTTACACCAGACAGCCCTGGACCGGATCACACCGTGGTGTGAAGCCAGCCTTAAAAGCTCTTTGGTCCTTACAGCTTCTGGACTGTCAGATTGTGCTGCACACGCAGTATATGCGGTGTATTTTTTTTATTTTTTTCATGGTGTTTTCACAGTTTTTTTTTACAGGTATACACATTGTGGACAGATGTTACTTTATGTTCTGGTTTACATGAGTGAATGTAAAATTTCCAGTTTTTCATTATTCTGAATTATTTTTTGTATTCATGTTGCCACCATAAGACAATTAGTTTGTCAAGTGTATATTCCATTTATTAAAATGTATGGCATTTGTTTTATTCTTGTTAGAAAGTCTACATAAAACACCATTTCGTATGCTGCATTTTTATGGCTTTTTTAGGATAAGTTGCATTATTTAACCTCTTATTTTGAGTTTGGTTTATTGTGGTATCTTTTTCAGCAAACTTCTCTATAAGGCCAGGTAGGTGCACATAATGAAAATTTGGTGAGTTTTTAACCTGAGTAGTTGGTGAGTTTTTAACCTTAGTAGGTGGTGAGTCTTTATAACCCAAATTTAGAAGTGGAGCAATCAGAGGAAAAGAATAATAAAAGCAAGTCACCATTTCTGCATTTTTTTACCCACTCATGGTTATGGCTTACAAATACCAAGGTAAAATAAAATTTCACTAAGTACTCATCAAGTACACGTGGCTTATGACTTAAAAATGTACAACAAAATTGCATAATTCTTATGTAAAAATACTTTAATGAAATACTACAAAATCCACTTGAAATGAATGCACATTTTTACAAACAAGTAAAACCACTGAGGAAAAAAAATATGTGACACAGCTCTGAGATTTCAGTATCCATACACTGAAATTTGTAGCTACATTCCCAACTTCACGTTTGAGACGAGGTAAATTCTTATCTTGGCTTGCTAGGTTTAATCCAGTGCTTTGATGAAGTGCATCAATACCCCCACCAAGTTTGTGATCATACTGTCAGAATGTCAGGTATTGCTTAAAAACATCTGAGAGCTGAAAATACTATTTTCAGTAGTGTGTTGAAATCAATTGAACTTTATTAAATATCTTGTAGATGTTTCATGGATATGTGTGGCATCCCTTTAACACTTCTGACTTTCACGCACTTGTATTCAAAGACACATAGCCATTCTAGTCCATGTCTTTTTCATATAGTCTGAAAAAAAATAGAGAAACGTATCCAATTTGATCTGATTTGCAGATTAAATTCACCGTTCACTCATACAAGTGAAAGAAACAAGTATATTGTCCATACAAAAGAAAGAAAAAAAAAAGAACAACATACAGATGCCTTAGCATTAGTCAATGTAGACCTCTTTTCACTGGCTAGTGCTAAGGCTAAACTCCCACAACACAGGATTTGGTTGTATGCATTGATGGGACCATTGACTATAACAAAGAAGATGGAGACACAGTGTGCATTATTTTCGGTCATATATACCTATTGGAGACAAGTAGCAAGATACAGATGACTACGTGTTGCTGCCCACTTCTAATTGGTACATACAGCCAAACATGATGCATGATAGGGCAAACTGTGTTTTCTGTAGAGATGAATAAACATTTTTAAGTTTGGGTTTGGCTTAGTTTGCCAAATCGTCATATGTTCGACATACAGAACAGTTCGCCAAGCTTCCGAATCCCATTCAAATCAATGGGAGGCAAAATCAAGGGCCTAGAAAACACCTTCAAATGGTCCCAAAAGCTGCCAAGCACAGCTCAAACTGTTTTACAGTGGAGCCCAGCTGTTATGGAACAGACATTATCTTCCTACACTTTTTCTTATCAATCTTCAGTGCCGCTGTCATCATGATTCCAAGCCTGCTCATGAACCTCAGACATCCTCATGAGCTTGTCTCAGGTTACACAGTGGGAATCACGCAGCAGGGAATCCTGCTGTGTGACCTGAGATAACCTCAATGACATTAGTACTCATATCCCTAGCTGTCTCATGAGAGCTACGATATTGCGTGAGATGTAGTGGATATATGTCGCTGGTATCGTGAGACAGTGTGTGTGAGGAGCAGTGATATCAGGGTGTGCAACACAGTTTAGAGTTGCAAGACAGCACCTGTGTGAACCCATGAGTCTGAACTGCAGTAATGTTTGTGATGGCACCGCTTGTGACACTCCCCATGCATGCCTGCTCTCACAGCATATGGGGGATGTTTCCTGTAAATATGAGTGAAGCCAACATACTTTTGTAGGGCCTCATTTCTGTGGTAAGTTGTTTGATGCTGCTTTTTAAGAAGATTTTCATAATTTGCGTTAAAATCTGCACATCTATCCTGAAGGTAGCAAAGTTTATGAGAGTTCAGAAGTGCTGTGTCAACATGCTTTTTTTACCTTGCAGAATTGGTGCAGATTATGGTGCAGAACAAAGAAATCTGAACCACATGTGCATGGAAGAAAAAAAGCAACGTATGCAAAACACTTCTGTCCTGTCATAGACTTTGCTGGCCTCAGAATAAACATGCTAATTTTGATGCAGAAGCTCAAAATCTGCATAAAAAAAGCATCAAGCAAGAGACCCTTAGCACAGGGACTAAGGGGTCCAGGGACAGCCCCAGTTGTGGTGAAAGGGCCGGATAATTCCTCTTGCCCCCCTGGCTACATCCACAGAGGCTTCGAGGGCCAACTACAGAACGCACAGAAGAACCATATATGCGCTATTTCTGAGCGCACATGGAAACGCAGTTTGCAGTGCTTTCCTGTGCACTCAGAAATAGCGCATATCTGGTACTTCTGTATCAGGCGGCTGGCTGCACTGGGAGACCGGTACCTATAGGAATATATAGGCAGTCTGAATACAGTGTTACAGCACGTTAACAGTCACGCTCAGGCTGCAGAATTCTACGTTTTAGACGGAACCGTCAGCCAATAGACTGACGCTAGTATGACCCTAGCCACATTCACCAAATGGAATGAAAATCTCATCAAGGACACTCATAAAGAAAAGCCTGTTTTTTTCTGTATGAAAAATAAATTGATTTGTGAAAGTGCCCTTAAACTGAGTAGTAGGAAACAGTGGCAATTTGTGCTTTGAAAGGGCCCAGAGGAAGGTAAATGTATTCCCATCCTCACCCCAGTTTTATTTTATTTATTTTTTTTAACAGGGGATGGCGTTTAAAAATTGGGGACAACTTTCTCAGCAGGTCTTTGCCTCTCCTGTCACACAATTATAAATGAGAAGAGAGAAGCAGTAAAAATCTCAGTGCAATGTAAAACAAAAGTAATTTTCAGGGCTATATACTGTCCTTTCTTTAGTAAAACTGCTTTTACCGCTTTTATCTGCATTCAGAGTAGGGAAAGCCGGTGAAGTAGGGATAGTTTTGGATTACAGGCACATAGGCAGGGTTTGTTGCCTTACACTATGTACCCACCTAGCAGTTTATTTCTTCACCAAAACGCATTTCCTGGCAGGCAAAAGGCTGCATTTTTAGCATTTTAGGTGCATTTTTTGGTGCTTTTTTCTGTGTGTTTTTCCTCATGTGTTTCTATCATATAGTCAGTGAGTAAAATGCAGGGAAAAACATAAAGAATTAGCATGTTGCTTCTTTTTTCTACACCAAAATCTTCAAGTAAAAAAACCTGAAAGTGGGCACAGCACTTTAAAATTCTCATTGACTTTGCTATAATGCATTACAAAACCCCAGCATCAATGCAAAAGCAAAAGTGCATTAAAAATGCATAAAAAATGATAGGTGTGTGTGGCGCCCTGCTCACGCAGGTATCTACAGACTTCTCTAATGCACAGTTGGGTTTCCACAGAAGGTACCTACTACATGGAACAAAACGAAAGCCAGGCTTGATGTGAAAAGGTCTTTACAGATTCACAAGAACACCTACCAAACCAAACCTAAATTGTATTTTACAGGCAAAAATGTTAAGAAACAGTTTTTCCTGCATAATCACTTGGATATAAGGCTAAATAAAGAAGGGAAAAAATATATCCCATTACTGTTTGTTCACACATGTTCCCCAGCACTTTACAATGCCAGCAAGAATGTTCCCATTTGTATGTTGGGCTTTGCCTTGAGGGGCCTCGGGTGGCTCTGCATAAAACATTTGGGAGGGACTGCTCTTACATTTGGATGGTCCCTCATTTAATTTTGCAGCAGAATAAATATTCCATAGCAGTTTACAATGCCAGCTACAACATGGTGTGTTTGGCTTTACCCTCCTCCTGCAACACCACTTAGACTAGTGTCACACTTTTTCATAGAATTGCGTTCACCGCATCCAGATCCGGATGCGGTGAACGCAATTGGCTTCAGAAAGCCGCAATCCGGTAACCAGATTGCTCCAGATGTATAATCCGGAGCAATCCGGTTCCCGTACAGTTTGCTCATTCCTACTGCTGCAGGGATGAGCAAACTGTTAGCTCCGTAAACAAAGAATAAATATTAATAATAATTGTGGCCATAATGTCTCTACAGGGTGCCCACCCCCCTAGAAACATACCACCCACTCAGGTGGGCATATAATGTGTTAATTGCAGATGTACAGTAAGCTGACTCCTGTTGGCTCTGTACATTTTTATGAGTGAAGCCGCTGGCTCCCCTGTGAGCAGCGCACATACTATACATAATGTACGTATAGTATGTGTGCTGTTCGAGGTCCTGTACGTATTTACAGTAGATCTATGGCGCTGTGCAGTGCCATAGATATACTGTAAAAGCTTTCAAGACCTCGGACAGCGCACATACTATACGTACATTATGTATAGTATGTGCGCTGCTCACAGGGGAGCCGGCGGCTTCACTCATAAAAAGGTACAGAGCCAACAGGAGTCAGCTTACTGTACATCTGCAATTAACACATTATATGCCCACTTGAGTGGGTGGTATGTTTCTAGGGGGGTGGGCACCCTGTAGAGACATTATGGCCACAATTATTAATAATATTTATTCTTTGTAAACACTGATAACACTTTGCTTATCCCGGCGGCATATATACGGTAACCGCATTGCTCAGGATTACACATCCTGAGCAATCCGGTTACCGCATTGTGGGGCTTAGAACCGCTTCGAATACTGCAGCCTGCATGATGTTTCACGCAGGCTGTAGAGTTACCGGTAACCGGATTGGTTTATCCGGTTTTTATAATAGGCTCCTATGAGGAGCGTTCCCTGCTCC
This sequence comes from Allobates femoralis, assembly GCA_033576535.1. Lineage (NCBI taxonomy): Eukaryota > Metazoa > Chordata > Amphibia > Anura > Aromobatidae > Allobates > Allobates femoralis. The sequence goes on from JARQOC010000003.1 coordinate 625,967,419, forward strand.
GGTTTTGAGCTTTCTAAAAGCTTAAAACTAGATCAGGTTTTAAAAAAAAAAACGCAAGTGTGACCCTAGCCTTGAATGTCATTCTGTAGACTTCAATTCAAGTGTTTTCAGAAGGCCAGCAGGTGTAAGGAAACCTAAGTTTGGTGAGAGGCCTCAGGCGGCCCCGTAACATATGTTTGGGAGGGCCTTCCCCTATACATTTGAGAGTGTCCTCATTTATTCATATTGTAGGACCCTCACTCATTTAACTCATTTAAGGGCAGAGACCACAGAGAAGAAGGGAAAGTGGCATAAAGTACAGGAAGGGAGCAGTAAATGCGAGCTGCGAGCCTCAGCTTTGGCTTATGAAGACTTGTTGATACTTTACTAGTAGGTCCAGTGCAGAATGTTCATAGTCTTTGCATAAATTTGCCCTGGTTCTGCGTTATAGTCTGTGACTACACACAGAAGAAGGGCAGAGACTGCAGAGAGAAGTGCAGGGACTACAGAGAAAAAGGGCAACTGATATGGAGTACAGGAGGGGAGCAATGACCGTGGCCTGTGAGCTCCACCTTTGGCTTTTCTCAGTGAACCGAAAAAATAAAGCTGTTCTAGAGAACTGAATGACGAGCTCAAACATATCAGTTGTGCAAGTAAATGGACAAAAGATTTATCGGACCCCCTGTTCTGCCTATTTATGTTCAGAAAGAAAGAAAGAATTTCTAGTTTAACACTTGTTACAACCCGTAGAGGTAATATGTTATCCCTTCATGATGTTTAAATGTGTTTAACACAAACTAGCTGTCTTCCTACAGATACAGGTGTCTTGCCTTTAAGATTCAGTGTATTCTGAGGGACCACCCCCCTGTTTTCCTGGGAAGAAGGAGAGATGTTCAAACATTTTCCAGGCTCTAGAGAGATAAGACACATGTCCTTGGTTCCTGCTCCCTCTTTATAACTACTCCCCCTGTCCAGCTAAATCTGGTGAGGACTGTAGTTTAGACTATATCTTTATGTTTGAAGCTGTGTATACAGGTCATGATCCAGCCACTGTTACAGAAGCATTTTGTAGTAGAAGTGTGTTATGCCTTGAAATCTTCCATCTTAGTTAATGCTCTCTGCCTTGTATACAGTAAGGAAATACCTCTGTGTAGAATTGTGCCTTTTGCTATGTACCTTGTCAGAGTTACTCATGTTTAATGTATATTTCTGTGTTATATTATCACTTTGCAGGTTTCTGTGCTGTTCCCAGTACTAACTGAGATTATTTGTACCTTGTAGTTTTTACCAAACTCCATGAACACGTTATGTGCACGCCAAGTTCATATCATCGCACAAATAAACTAAGTGTGCTGAACCTTACAGTCTGTTTACTTGGGATGTGAAGAAGGGTTTAGCTGTATGCTGGAATCCACACAGTACCAGATGTGGAAGAAGACAGAACACCCACTCCAGGTTGGTTTGGAGAAGCTTCCAAACATGGCTCGGAGATTTTCATTGCCAATATTCCCCAGATTATATATGAAGTCTTGTTGATACTCTACTAGCTGGTTGAGTGCAGAATGTGCATAGTCTCTGCAAAAATTTGCCCTGGGGGCTGTGTCATAGAAGCAGGAAAGCACCACGCTAATGGTCTCCAATGACAAGCAATATTTATATAGGACAACTGTAGTAGTTGCAGCTCAATTGAAGTTTTCAGAGGGCCAAAAGATGTAAAGAAACTTGAGTTTGATTAGGGGCCTCAGGTGGGCCTATAAAATATATTTGGGAGGGACTGCTCTTACTCATACATTTGGGCGGTCCCTCCCTAATTGATACTGCCATAGTGGAATATATTTTGTAGCAGTTTACAATGCAAGCTACAACTTGACCCTGTGTTGGGCTTGACCCTCCTGCTCCTGCAACACCACCTCCATGTCATTCTGCACCCCTCAATTCAAGTCTTCAGAGGGCCAGCAGGTGTAAGTAAACCTGAGTTTGGTGAGGGGCCCCACATGGCCCTGCATCATACATTTGGGAGGGCCCACCTCTATACATTTAGGAGTGCCCTCCTCTATTCATTTGTGAGGGCTCTCCTCTTTACTATCTATACTATCGATAACTATACTATCTATAATATCTATATGTTGGCGGCAGATGATTCAGGATACTCTCCAATCGTGTGACAACAGAGCTTCTTTATTCAGCAACATACAGGATCAAATATGATAATCTTAATAAATCAGGAATAAAACATATTTTATGTGTCTCAGTCTCTATGCAGCATCTGCAGCTGCTTCTTCTCTCATACACAGACATAGGAAACTGGATACAGTCACATGTTCTTCTTGTGTGAGCCTCTGGGGTTTTTTATTTTTTGTTCTAACATTTTCTGCAACATACAAACTTAGCAATTAAAAACTCATATACATGAATGGAGTTGTTGCATTAAATATATTCCAACACCCCCACTCAACAACTACTTATCCTGTTATCCTATTGTGGTTCTGAAGTCCACAAACTTGGCTCTTGATAATAGCTTTGTCAGACCATCAGCTATCATCTTGTCAGAATTGCAATAAACAAACTTGAATACATCACGCTCCACTAAATCACGTCAGCGGTGATGTTTTACATTAATGTGCTTAGTCCTTGCACTAATCTTCTTACTGCTGGCAAGTTTAATACATCCTTGGTTGTCCTCATAGATAACTGTTGGCTAAGCTAGTGGCTTGACGAAATATACTAAAAGTTGTTTCAACCAAATTACTTCTTGCCTTGCATAAGCAGCAGACATACGGTATATTCTGCTTCTGTAGAAGATAATGCGACTGACACTTGTTTTCTGGAAGACCAGGAAATTGACTTTTCTCCTAACTTGAACAAGTAACCACTTGTTGATTTCCGATCATTTGAATCTCCAGCCCAATCTGCATCCACATAACCTCTGAGACTGAGATCTCCTGATGCAGATATCTTAAGATTGAACCTTTGAGTTTCTTTAAGATATTGTAGATATTGTGGATATTGTACAGTATATATTTTAGAATTCTCTATGTGAGAAAATATCTCTTCTTGCTTGGAGTTTGACCACTCATTGGACCACAAACATATGTATGTATCAAAATCCAGTGCAGATCTAGTGGTGCTTAAGTTAGGAAATTATTTTCTGGACATTTTCCCTTTAAGACAGCTAGTGCACTTCATCATTTGACTACACTGGTTGATTTCAATACCATTTTCAAGTTGAGCTATCTTCCTTACTGCTTCTGGGTATCTGTGCCCAAGTTGTCTGTGCCATACATGGATACATCTTATGCAGATTTTGCCTAGCACTGTACAGTCTTTCTTTGCAATTAAGCTGATAAAGTTTATTTTGCATTTTCCCTTCTGCAAGAGTATGACCCTTCTTTGAGATAATGCAACTGTTATCTTTAAAAGTAACTACATTCCCCTTTTGTGTGAGCTTCCTTACTGACAGAAGATTGCTTTCAAGGCTGGGAACATAGAGAACACGCTTTACTGGGGTCTTTCTGCTTTGTGCTGAGGAAACTGGACAGTGGAGGTAGCCATCTCCTACTCATTATGAAATCATATAGTGACCATTAGCTAAAATGACCTTTTCTGACTTGCTTTCATCAAGGTCATTGAAGAAATCCTTGTTATTGTCATATGGCTGCTTGCACCAGAATTTATACACCATATTTGCTTTGCAGATGGGCCTGTACTGGCATTAAATACAGCTTTACCACATGCTGAATCTTCCTTTACTGCTGTTTTAACCCTTTGATGACTGTTCTACTTTTTAAAATGACTCATTCTTGCTTTACAAATTCTGCAGTCTGCTTTAAGTTGGTTGGACTTTTTACAAACAAAACATTCACAAGTTTCTCTTAGATTGCTCTTCCTTTTTAGGGAAGTCCTGTGTCTTTAATGCTGTTTCTGCACTGGATTCATTACTACTGCTTACATTCTGTGTTTTTCTCTTGAATTCATCCACAAGTTTGCCTTTGACATATTCTAGTGTGAGTTCATCATCTGACCGTGCATCTAGTGCAGTCACAAGTGTGTCATAACTTTCTGGAAGACCACGTAATAGAAGTGCAGCAACATGAAAGAGATTGTGGAGCGTTTCAGGGGTATTGGAGAAGAAATTAAAGGGAACCTGTGACCCCCTTTGGGCATTTTAAACTGTGGCCACCAGCTTACACATTAAGTAAATGGGGTTCTTGTAACCCCTCTATGTGCCCAGACATGCCCAAAATACCCCAGAAAATAACTTTTATTGTGTCCAGCCTAGGCCTCATGAAATGTCTGGGAGAGTGCTACATGGTCCTGATGGATTATATCCTTGCCACTCATCCGGGCTGAAAAACTCACCCTGCACTTTTTAAAATTCCTGCCCCTACTGTGATTGGCGCTTGAGTGACACTGGGCACTCACGCCTGCGCAGTGGAGCTGGTGTCCGCACTCCATTGAACAGTGCTGATGTCTTACAAGACTTCCCAAATCTTGTGAGATTCACGGACACCCGCTCCACTGCGCAGGCGCCGGTGTGCCTGTCAGTGCCGACGTCTCGCGAGATTTGTGAAGTTTCGGGAGACATCGGCACTATTCAATGGAGTGCGGACACCCGCTCCACTGCGCAGGCACGAGTGCGGATGTCACTCAAGCGCTGATCACAGGAAGGGCTGGAATTTTAAAAAGTGCAGGGCGGATTTTGCAGCCCGAAGGGGCGGCAAGGACATAGTCCATCAGGACCATATAACAGCCTCCTGGACCTCTTAGGATGCCAGTGCTGGATACAATAAAAGTTATTTTTGAAGGTATATGGGGCACGTCTGGGCACATAAAGCGGTTACAAGAACCCCATTTATATAATGTGTAAGCTGGTGGGCACAGTGTAAAATGTCCAAAGGGGGTCACAGGTTTCCTTTAATTTCTTCTCCAATATCCCTGAGACGCTCCACAATCTCTAGAGTGTTTCTTATATAGTCATGCATATTCTGTCCATCACTTAGCTTAGACTGGTACAGCTTTCTCATGAGATAAAGCTTATTGCTGAGATTTGATCTTTCATGCACTTTCTGTAACTCATCCGACATATCTTTTGCAGTTGCACACTTGCATATCTGCTCAATATGATCATCATCTACACTGAGGGAGATAGTGCTTTGTGCTTTCTCATCCTTCTCTAGCCATTAATCTGTTAATGGATGAGGCACTTGTTCCTGAGTATATTTCCACATACCTTCTCTTATGAGCAGCATCTTCAAATTGAATTTATAGGACTGGTAGTTTTGATTAGTAAGGCTCTGCACCAAGAACTTGATAGGATCGCTGCTAGTGGACATCTTCTCTGTTGCTCTGTGCTACTTTTGCTTTGGGCTTCTATTGCTATGTTACTCTTGAGTTCTGTGTCACTTAAGGGTTCTGTGTAACTCTGGACCTGTAACCTGTTGGCAGGGATTATTCAGGAAACTGTCCCAGCGTGTGACAACAGAGCTTCTTTTTTCAGCAACAAAAAGGATAAAATATGATAAGCTTCATAAATTGGAGACTGAGACACATAAGATATGTTTTATTCCTATTCAGCATCTGCAGCTGCTTCTTCTCTCCTACACAGAAACAGGAAACTGGATACAGTTACATCCTCTTCCTGTGGGAACCACTGGTTCTTTTTTCTTCTAACTTTATCTACAACATACAAACCTAGCAACTATACACTCGTATACAGGAATCGAATTGTTGCATTCAACATATTCCAACACTATATCTATTCTATACTAATATATACAAAGATACCAATATCTATACTATCTAAACTAATATAAATATATTAATATGTCCTCCCTTATTCATATTGGAGGGACCTCAATTACTCATTTCGCTGGTCCCACAGTGCAGCCTTCACAATACATTGAGCCTCCCCTCCTCCTCTAGGTCCGCAGCACAGTCTGAAATACCCCCAGATTATGGGTTGGATGGCAGAGACAATGCATCCAATCTGTTGACAAGCACCACCACTAAATCTTCCCTATGGTCCAGTGCCAGTAGCCAAGAGGCTGGGCCGGATAATCTTCAATCTAGCCCTTTTTCCTCTCCACATCATAAGTCATAGAATACATATGTCCCCTAACATGTGCACTCCGAGGAGCTCTTTACGTTCCCTTTTATTCATTCTGGACTTTTACAGTACAACATTCAAAAGGGAAATATCATTCAAGAGACTAATATCTCAACTCAGAAGGAGGATTAGATTGAGGAATTCTAGGATTCAATAGGGACAGTGTATTGTAGGTCCGCACTGCTACACAAACCAAGAAGCCCGAATCTTCAGTTTCAGTAAAACTTCAAAAGCTGAACATTTGGGCTTTGTGGTTTGTGTAGCAGCGCGGACCTACAGCACACCGTCCCTATTGAATCCTAGAATTTCCTACCACATTGCACATCTAAGTGTGTGTCTCACAGCAACTACCTATGTGATTTATACTGGTTGTGTGTCACACAACCTGCAAAGGTGAGCAGTTTCATTGACATGGCTCATGGCAGCCAAGCACCCCAGTTGGTGTGTGGAAAACGTGGGTACAAAATCTGTGTCTCCAGGTGAAACCATTGCCAATTCACCTGTGCTACGTGTTTCCTAATCTGCTGTCCAGAAAGCAGGCTCTCATACCACCTGCCAACAACCTGCTGTTGAACAGTCACAGCAATTAACATCAACTATGTCCACGCCACTGTTCCAGCAAAGCATGCAGTTGTCCATGTCCCAGATGTTGGAAAGGAAACATAAAAACCCAGCCACACACCCATAGTCACAAACACAAAGAATATTCAGTATCAACAATAAACCCTGTTAAACTAAATTATTAAATATTAAATTAAACATCGTCTGAACAATGATGTAACTGGGAAGTATACCTAACAACAGACATGTGGACATGTTGTGTACAGGGAAGATACATTTCTCTGATAGCACATTGGGTAAACCTGGTGCAGGGTGGGACAGATTCACAGCCTGGGAAGTAACATATATCACACATTCTACCCACTACTCATGCCAACAACAGCGGGCCGAAACTCAGGGTTCTGTCTTCTCATATGCCAGTTCCTGTCTCCTTTCCTCCTGCTCATGATGAAACCGGCAAAATACACCCAAAAGAAGAGTGCAATAAGCAGGACTGGAAAAAAAGCCAGCTGGAGGGAGAGAGAAGGAGAGAAAGTGCTTTGACATTCGATTATCACACCCAGTGGACGTGATACCCACAAAAGGAAGGCAGCCATGGACACAAACAAAACGCCCAGACTGACTAGACACTTCCTAATTAACATTTGAAAATGTAAGTTAAAAAATGATTTTATCAACTAGTATACTACAGTATTAGCTCAGAGAGAGATGCTTAGAATAGTACTATGAAGTTGCAGGGACATATAGTAATAGCTTTGGGGGGCATAAAGTCGCTTATTGGTTACTTTTAAAAGTGTTAAAAATGAGTTTCAAAGCAATATTCACAACATGAACACAAATAACATTTCAGGTGCACCTAATAGATATGGGTCCACAACATCATGAGAAATGAGGGTCCACCTACCCATATGCAGCTTCACTCTTTGCTTGGATATAGCAACCAGTTCCCAAGTGGGTTTCAGGATGAGGGAGCTGTATTTTTCACATACTGGCAGGTCCCAGATGTGGAGCATGCATCTATCAGAAAATAATGGCATATCACTTCCACATGCCTTAAATGTCATTAATACCACTTTAAGATGGGATTTGCATACAGGGCCATTGGTCTCTTATCATAAATACATTTTGCAATGCTAGTGATAAAAGGTCAACTAATTATTATACCTTTTCATTTTTTAATGAAATTGAAGTTGACATTTGTTATCTGCCAGGCATATTATTGGAAAGTGCTGCCAAAAGTAAAGCAAACCATCGCGTTTTCACTCCTACACACATCTTGCCAATAGCATAAGAGGACAGGGGGAGGTGAACAGGCAAAATTAGGAGGCATCATCCAAAGTCAAGCTGTACTTTTGCTAGAGATTCTGGATATTTACTGTACTATTTGCTTCTTAGCAGTAAACTAGATAATCACGCTAGACTGGACTCTAAGGACTTATCAGTCCAATGAAAAGCACTGTGCTCAGTGCCAGATGTTATATGGTGCATATTAATACCTCTAGAGTCACATTGTTTCATCATTTATGGGAACATAAATATAGGCAATACAGCGCTAGTAATAATCTTTAGAATAATATATTTGTGTTATAGATTAGAATTACACAAAGGCTTTATACAAAATGTAATTAAAGCAGCTGGCTGGAATAAAATACAGTGTCATCCATGTACTTATTTTCATACAATGAATGTTCTGTGTCACCAATTAGATTATTATAATTTGTGTCTAAATTCTTCCTTTTCCTTAGGTAATTTAATTTGAATACAAACATGTCTACTATGGGGTTAATGATAATTGACAGTATCCTTCTCTTGCCAAATTCTGTTTCAGAGTCATTGAGAAGTCAGTTCTTTAGTGTTAATGCACATGCTACAGGGCAGTATTAAAATCTGCTTTATAATTGCTTAATACATAAAGACGAGAATACAGTATCTGCTCAATCCTGAGGTTTAATAGCCTGATCTCTTGTGGATGTGCTCTTATTAGGACAAATGTAAACAATTCTGAACTGTTCATAGATCCCTCACTCTATCACTCTATATTGTGTGCACAATTATTAGCCAAGCCAGTATTTTGGCCATATCATCATTTTTATGCAAATTTTCCAACTCCAGTCTGTATTAACTTGACTCAAAATCAACTCCCAAATCTTCTGCCTGCTTTTAGAAGACTCTTTCTTCAAGTAGTTCCACAGGAAATAGTCTGCATCTTTCAAGAAAACCATGTTTTTGTTTTTTTTATGCAAGACAATGCTTCATCAAATGCATTGAGGTACTCTACTTTTTAGCTAGCCCAGCCCATAGAGGCCTTAAAGAGGAAATAATAATGTTATGACTCCTTCCTCATGTAACCTAAACCTTATTGAGAACTTGTGAACCCTTTTTAAACTTTAAATTTAATGTGAAGGAAAATAGTACATATCCCTGAACTGTGGAAAAACAACAAACAAAAGCAAAAAAATGAGCCAGAGCATAAGTTGCCATACGTGTAATAGTGGCCATTCTACAGACAAAACCCAAGAGAAAAAACACAAAATGAGTATATATCCTATAGTAAAGTAAATAATCTCCCCTAGTATATCCGCAACCATCCCTTGTAGACTGTGAGCTCTTGAAGGCAGGGTCCTCTCGCCTCTCCTACTGTATCCTCACCCATTCCTTGTACACGGTGAGCCCTTGCAGGAAGGGTATTCTCTTCTCCTGTACCTGTGTATGCCTTGTAATGTCTATAATTATTGCACTTGTCTACACCATGTTCCAGATTATTATGCAAATTGGTTTTAAATGTCATAGCGGTTTTTTTTTTGTCAATGAAACCCATTGATGGTATTGTGTCTCAGGGTTCTTTGGATCATTGAAATCAATCTCAGATACCTGTGATAATTAGTTTGGCAGGTGAGCCCAATAAAAGGAAACCTGGATGTTCCACAACTCGTATTGAGCAGGCCACAGTTTTAAAGAAAAAGGATCTCTCTGCTGCCGAAAAGCAACAAATAGTGCAATGCCTTGGACAAGGGATGAAAACATTAGATATTGCACGAAAGCTTAAGTGTGATCATTGTACTGTGAAGAGGTTTGTGGCTGATTCTCAGCACAGACGTGTTCGTGCAGATAAAGGTAGAAAGAGGAAGGTTTCTGCAGGGCAAGTTCATCGGATTAAGACAGCAGCTGCTAAAAAGGCCTTACAAACCAGCAAACAGATATTTGAAGATACAGTTGCCTCTGGAGTCCCTCGAACCTCAAGGTGTAGGATCCTTCAAAGGCTTGCTGTGTTGCATAAACCTACTATTCGGCCACCCCTAAACAGTGCTCACAAGTAGAAACGGTTGCAGTGGGCCCATACATACATGAAGACTAATTTTCAAACAGTTTTGTTTACTGATGAGTGCCAAGGAACCCTTGAAGGTCAAGATGGATGGAGCAGTGGATGGTTGGTGGATGGCCAACATGTCCCAACAAGGCTGCGACATCAGCAAGAAGTTGGAGGAGTTATGTTTTGGGCCAGAATCATTGGGAAGCAGCTGGTAGGCCCCTTTAAGGTTCCTGAAGGTGTGAAAATATCCTCTGACTGAGAACTTTCTTCCATGGTACAAAAAGCAAAAACGTTCCTTCAGGAGCAAAATCATATCCATGCATGTCATGCTGCAAAGAATACCTCTGTGTCATTGGCTGCTAAAAGCATAAAAGGAGATAAACTCATTGTGTGACCACCATCTTCCCCTGACCTCAACCCTATAGAGAACCTTTGGAGTATAATCAAGCAAAAGATCTATGAGGGTGGGAGGCAGTTCACATCAAAACAGCAGCTCTGTGAGGCTATTCTGACATCATCCAAAGAAATACAAGCAGAAACTCTCCAGAAACTCACAAGTTCAATGGATGCAAGAATTGGGAAGGTGATATCAAAGAAGGGTTCCTATGTTATCATGTAACTTGGCCTGTTAGGATGTTTGTCAAATTCAACAAATGAGCATTTTCAGTTCTTTCAAACATATCAAATGTTTAGAAACTCTACTGTGCCTAAAAATTTGCAACAGTGCATTTAGATGTTTTTTTTTAATTTTGAAGATTATACTGTTATGATTGGGAGGTTTCTTCAATAAAATTCGATGTATACTCTAACGGATGATGACTTTTATTCAGAGAAAAAGAACATTTGCATAATAATTTGGAACATGGTGTATGTATGCCCCTTTTCCCATGTAAAGCTTCATGGGATAAATGGTGCTATAATAATAATAATAATAATAATAATAATACATTTAAATAACATAGGCTACTTTGTTAACACTGTTTGATCAAAAAGCATAAAAGCCATCTCATTTCCACAAGGTGTTCTCATTGAGATGGCCCTACTATAGTATTAAAACCTTGACTGTGTGAAATCTGACAGTTTTAGAAAGCTGGATTTGTGTCCTAGGTCAGTGATGGCCAACCTTTTAAGCTCAGTGGTGTCAAAATTTGTAAAAAAAAAATTAAGCATACCTCAGGTGGCATGTCACTTCTAGAAAAATCCATAATTTTGTGATATTTGTAGTTCTAATAACAAAAACTAATGTTTTTAATATACGGTATGTCCTATATTTAATGAAGCAAAAACAAACAATTCTTTACCTTATCTTATTAACTTTTTTGCTGCTGAATCTTCAGTCGATAATACCGTACATTTCGGTCCATTTCTTTTAAATGGTCAGCTACTGCTACTACCATTTCCTTTACTTAATTATGCTTTTTTTATGTTTTTGGTCTCCATTAGAGAGGCCGTGACAGTATATAGATGGCCTGTTAGCCCTGCAAGCAATTAGGGGTTAACTAGAGTCTAAGATGAGGCGCTCCATTCCCCCAGAATTGCTGAGCAGTAACTGTTTTGGGGTACAATGGAAGCACAGTCAGGTCTTTGGTGCGGTAACTGTCTATGATGGGGTGTTCTATTCCTCCAGTATTGTCGAGTGGTAAATGGTGGGTACACTGGCAGCAGTGTGAGATGTAGTGGTGTGGTAAATGATAAGGCTTCAGGGCACTAAGTGGCGGTATCAAGCTCCAGGCGGATTGCCCTGTAAGCAGATTCTTCCCCTGGTGGTGCTAATCTACAGCACAAGCAATAATGAAAATATAAAGAAAGAGGCAGCACTCACCAGTATTGTGCAGCAAGGGTCTCTTTAATCCGGTATATTCACGGATTCATGACAGGGTGCAGAGAGGTGACCACGGAGGGCGGACGATGACGCCGTTTCGCAAAAAGATTCGGACCCGTAGAAACCCTCTGTGGTCACCTCCCTGCACCCTGTCATGAATCCGTGAATATACAGGATTAAAGAGACCCTTGCTGCACAATACTGGTGAGTGCTGCCTCTTTCTTTATATTTTCTGTAGTGGTGTGGTAGCTGCATTATGATAATGGCCGTGGTGTAAGGAGCACACATGTCTAAGATAACTCTCGTACCACCTGTAAGTCACTAGAATAGACTTCTGTCCAGCTGCCTGCCACTGGCAGGGCAAATGTGGGACACAGTTCTAGTGTTTCCAGCTGTCTGGGTACAAGTTCACAATAAGTTTAGTACGGATGGGAGCTCTGGCTTCACTGCCTAACTGCCTTCACTAACAGAGGTAATGTGTTCGCAGTTCATGCTACACTCTCATCAGGAGATTTACCTCTCTTCCGGATGCTGATGCTGTCAGATACTGAAGCCAGAGCAGCAAGCAGACAGCGTCAGCATCCAGAGGCAAGGTAACTCCCCTGCATGGCATGTATGGTGGTCATCCTACCTCTGTTAGTGAAGAGCACTGTGCTGCACTCTCAACAGGACAGTTCCCTAATTTCAGGATGCTATCAGATTGCTACATGCCAACAAAAACATCTCTGCATGTAACCTCTGACACACGTGTCATAGGTTTGCCATTGATGTCCTAAATCATGGGTCTTCCCACAGGATATTGACCCCAAATATACCTCAAGAAGCACCCAGAAATAGATGGAAACAAAGTGCGGGAGAGTTCTGAAGTGGCTAGAAATGACTCTGGATCTAAATCCCATTGATCACCTGTGGAGAGATCTTACAATTGCTGTTGGGAGAAGGCACCCTTCAAATATGAGAGACCTGGAAAAGTTTCAAATGAAGAGGGGTTGAAAGTTCCAGTTTAGAAGTATAAGAAGCTTGTTGGTTATAAGAAGCAATTAATTACAGTTATTTATTTTCAAAGGGTGTGCAACCAAATATTAGGTAAAGGGTGCAAACAATTTTTGCTGTCCCATTTTTAGGGTTTTGTGTGAAATTATGCCTTTTTTCTCTTTTTATTTTGTGTTGTTCCAATACAGGAAATAAATGTTAATAACGGAATATCCATATGTGAAAAAAGCACAAGGAACAAGGACGGTGAGTGGATCACACATACCACCTTGCAACAACAACTCGTTTGAGATGCAGAACAAAGAGGAATAAGAGTTGAAAGCTGATTTTAAATTTTATTTTTAAAATTTTCATAGTTAAAAAGCACATAGAAAAAGTGGTACACAACAGAAAAACTAGCCAGTAACATATATCATCATGGAGTACAAATAAAACTATTTAACAATAGATGATAATAGAAAATTATACACCACAAGGGGCACAGATATTGGGAAAGGGGTGACAGAGTTCCTATTACATGAGTTACAGCAAGTTAAACAATTTACAGACTAGTGTTCACAATAAAAAGATCTGACCTCATGTAAATATCAGTGAGAAATATATTATCACACTATTAAACCTTTATGTGCTCCACACTGACCACCAGCGTCCGCTTCTTCAGGGGGAACACAAAATAGTAACCTAGGTCTCCCTTAAGGTGCCAATAGTGCCAAATAAATAAACGTGTGTAACAAAACATGTGTGAGAAACAAGATACAAATCTTGTAGTTGTGATACCTTTTAATGGCTAACAAAAATAAAATAAATGATGTTATAAGGCGAGCTTTCGAGACGACTCAGGTCTCTTCATCAGGCATGGTATGACAAGATATTGAATGAAACTCAAAATATATGCATGCACAACTAAAAATGATTGGATATTTGACTCAATAAACATTACAGGGACTGGACATTTGGCAAAATAAACAAACAGCCTCGGAGATGATCTTCAAACAGACAGGCCCAGAAGTAATAAAGTCTTTAGGACACTAAATTATAAGAAAACCTGGTGTCTAAGATTTCCATGTCTTTGAACAACAATGTTTATATGTGGTAATGAGCCATAAAACCATCAACAATGTTCAGCCCGTTCTGTATACAATTGAAGCTTCTAATTAGCTTGGATTCACACACTCTTCGATGCTTTTGGGATTTGAAATTACCCCTCAAAATTAAAACCTTCGTATTATCAATGTTATGTCCCTGGCCAGAAAAATGCTCCGCTACTGGAAAATAGATTTTTTTGTGTGTAATTGTGACACTGGACCACTCAAAAACAGAAATCAACTTTCTGGATACCACCTTAAAAATTCTAAATGGTTCATTCCAAACAACAGTATATCGGAAACCGATTGACCGTCCCACATACCTCAGATGGGACAGTTTCCACCCGAAACACATCAAAAAATCCATTGTCTACAGCCAGGCCCTGAGATATAACCGTATTTGCTCCAACCCAGTGGAAAGGGATGAACACTTAAACCAGCTAAAGAAGACATTTTTAAACCAGGGCTACCACCCCACCTCCATTGATGATCAGATCATTAAAGCCACAAGGATCCCTAGAAGTCAAGCACTCCCAATACAGAGAAAAAGAAGAGAACCAACGTGTTCCCCTGGTGGTGACCTACAACCCACAGCTTGAGGTACTAAGGAATACTGCCAGGAAACTTCATCACATCCTACACAAGGATGACCGACTTAAAATATTATTCAAAGACCCTCCCTTGCTGTGCTACAGGCAGCCTCCCAATTTAAGGAACATCATAGTCCGAAGTTTGATGCCCTCTGATACGCCAAAAGGAACTTATCCATGCAATGTGAAGAGCTGCAAGACCAGTGCTCACATAGAGACCAGAGACAGGATACAGATCCCCAACACACAGCAGGATTATAAGATTCCTGGGGCTTTCACATGCTCCTCTTCCAATGTGGTATATTTAATTATGTGCACCATTTGCCCAGTAGGTTCTTTCTATGTTGGGGAGACTGGACAGCGTCTAAGAGCAAGGATGAGGTCTCATCGTCACACAATTACACACAAAAAAATCCATTTTCCAGTAGCGGAGCATTTTTCTGGCCAGGGACATAACATTGACAATATGAAGGTTTTAATTTTGAGAGGTAATTTCAAATCCCAAAAACACAGAAGAGTCTGTGAATCCAAGCTAATTAGAAGCTTCAATTGTATACAGAACGGGCTGAACATTGTTGATGGTTTTATGGCTCATTACCACATGTAAACAATGTTGTTCAAAGACATGGAAATCTTAGACACCAGGTTTTCTTATAATTTAGTGTCCTAAAGACTTTATTACCTCTGGGCCTGTCTGTTTGAAGATCCTCTCCGAGGCTGTTTGTTTATTTTGCCAAATGTCCAGTCCCTGTAATGTTTATTGAGTCAAATATCCAATCATTTTTAGATGTGCATGCATATATTTTGAGTTTCATTCAATATCTTGTCATACCATGCCTGATGAAGAGACATGAGTCGTCTCGAAAGCTCGCCTTATAACATCATTTATTTTATTTTTGTTAGCCATTAAAAGGTATCACAACTACAAGATTTGTATCTTGTTTCTCACACTGAGAGCAATCAACATTTTCTCAACTGGCTAACACGGTACCAAACCTTTTTCTTCTAACAAAATATGTGTGCATGCAATAAGTTTCTGGGAATCATAGTCATTTTCTGGAACAATTTCAAGTGTAGCTGCACAGAATGTTACACCTTTTTTTGTAAAAATGGATAGATGCTGCTCATATTTGGGCAGAATTATTGATGTGCGAGTACCGAAATATTCATAATCGTTACATTCGTAATGAGTACTTGGCAATTCACATATTCATTCCGAATAGCGAGTATAATGTACGTCAATGGGAAACGTAAAAATGTTTCTGCTGGACCCAGCAATGAGGTCTGGGACGGCTGTAGAAAGGCAGAGATGGATAAGAACATGCTCAAACTGCATGGGAACAGTATGTAGACTGTGTCTGCACACTGTTCTGCTATACAGCTGTCTGCTCTGAGTGACAGAACCTAGTGAAGACAGATAGAACAGGTAGATCAAACTTACTGGACTCCTGCTGCTGCTCCCAGGTCAGCGTCAGCTCAGTCTCCCGCTGAATCACTTCCAGGGCCACCCATTAAACTACTTGCATACTCACTGCACTGACCAGCAAACAGCCACAAAATGTGAGCACCTCTGTGATTGGCTGTTGCAGTCAAAGTGCATTTTCACAGTCTGGACGGTGATTGTACTTGGTTGCCATACATATTAGTGTATGGAAACCAACCTGCCATCATAGGGTGTTAAATAAATAAATAATGAAAATAAAATGTGTGGGAATTCGCAGTAAGTTTAAGTCTAGCCCAGTGAAAGCGTACAGCTGCAAGCTGCCACCCTCAGCTACATAATTTTACCTTAGCTCGCAAAAAAAATGCATTGGTTCTGCCTTCTTTTTAATGGCCAGCCAAGGTAAAACTAGGCATCTGAGGGCTGGTATTGTCAGCATGAGGAGGGCCCATTGTTTTAGGGCCCCTTAAATGAAAGAATAGCAGCCTGCAGCTGCCCCTGAAAATGGCGCATTCATTGTAGCACCATTTCCAAGCGGTTAACGGGTTCTTCCCACGGCCTGGTGGCAGAGGCCTGCTGGGTAATCAGGGATTAACACCAGTTTTGTATTGTCAGCTGGTAATAAGCCGTGAGATTTTTAATGTCAGGCCAAATTAGACTCAGACATTAAGAATCTCAAATAAATAGTAAAAAAGACACAACACAGAGAAAAATGATTTTATAAAATAAAAACAGAGACACTTAGTGACTCCATCTTTATTAATTCCTCCCCACCCTTACGTCTCTGTGCTGTGTCTTTTTTTCTATTTATTTGAGATTCTTAATGGACGGGTCTAACTTGGCCTAACATTAAGTATCTTCGGGTTTAATACCAGCTGACAATACAAAGCTGGTGTCAACCCCTTGTTACCCAGAATGCCACTGCCATCAGGGCTGCTAGAGGAGCCTGGTAATGTGCTTGGGAATGGTGTTACAGTGAAGGCTTCTGTTCTTTAGTGTGTGGGGGCAAAAAACAATGGGCCTTCATCCTGCTGAGAATACCAGCCCTCATGGTACCTAGGCTGGCAATTAAAAATAGGGCAGAGTTCATGCATTTTTTTTTCCAGCCAAAGTAAAATTATGCAGCTGAGGATGTCAGCTTGCAGCTTTCTGCTTTCCCTGGGCTAGACTTAAAAATACTGCGAAGATTCACACTTTTTTAAAATTATTTATTTATTTATAACTCTATGAAGGCAGATTGGTTGTCATACCCTAATGTGTATGACAACCAAGCACAATCACCATCCAGATTGTGAAAATGCACTCTGACTGCATCAGCCAACCACAGAGGCACTCACAGAGTGTGAGCGCCTGTGATTGGCTGTTTGCCGGTCAGTGCAGTGAATATGCAAGTAGCTTAATAGGTGTCCCTGGAACTGACTCAGCGGAAACAGGAGACTGAGCTGACCTGGGAGCAGCAGCAGCAGTCTAGTAAGCCGATCTACCTGTTCTTCTATCTATCTTCACTAGGGGTCCTGTTACTCAGCGCAGACAGATGTATAGAAGAACAGCATGCAGACAGTGTACATTATGTTTGTATATTGTACCCAAGCAGTTTGAACACGTTCTCATCCATCTCTGCCTTTTTACAGCTCCCACCAGACCGCATCATTATTCTGTTAGAGCGTCTTTTTTTTTCGTTGGGTATACTGCGCCTGTCAATCACAATTATGCCATTTTCAAAAATGAATATGGAATTACTATGACAGGCAAGCAATACCAGCATGTACTTTGGCTGAAAGTCAGTCAGGAAACATGCTAGGCAGCTCACTTGAATATCATCAGTAAAATCCAAAACACTCACAGAGTAACGAGTATCCCGAATACTGTACTATCCGTGCAAGTACAGATAGTAACGAGTATACTTGTACTCGCTCATCACTAGGTAGAATCTATTTTTATATATCCCTAGCAGCCATAAATTAGCACATAATATCAAAGAATCCTTATTGTGAACATAGTACTGAAAGAGCAACAAAAGAGGATCTAGGGAGCCTTTCGGCTAGCAAAACAAACAGTAATTTGGCCTACTATATCAGTCAGACCTGTGTTCCTCCAGTTTGCCCATATGGGATGGCAGGCACCAAACCCCCCCTTCCCAACATCCCAACCTACTAACTAAAATGAAAAACGACACATAGTGTGCAGATAAAAGGCTGCAGTATTTATTAATGGTTACTCAAATATTAAATATTTTAAAACAATAAATAACAATAACATTCATTACTCCATACACACTAAAAACCATCTAGTCTCCACCTAGCATAGCTGGGTGAGAACCCACACGCCGAGCAAGCCTAAGCAAGCTTGGCCCTCCAAACCACCGATGCCTCTTCAATCAAACTGGCTAAACCCGTATTAATGATATCCATCCCAATTTCTGAGAGATGTACACCATCATTCTTATATAGGCCTACCTCAAAACCCTCCAGATCCCTATTCCTGTATGAGACTCCTCCAAGCGAATGCAAGAACTTCGCCATGCATCGATTAAGCCGTTTGCAAATTTTCTCCATAAAGCGCAACTCCTTGCTAGACCAAACGAGGCGAGGTACTATCTCTGAGAAGCAGAAAATACAACAGGTAAATAAACTTCTATAAATTAAAAAACTCCTCTGCATAGATCTGAGCAAAGAAAGCATTGGTACTCTGGCGACGTCATTGACCCCAAATGTAGAATCAGAACATCCGGCGCCTCCTAACTCTGCATCCTATCCTGGAGCACCGCCCCCAAATGAAACCATTGTAAACCTCTCACTCCACACCAATAAAATTTATATAAATTGGAATTTAGGTTAAGATTAACACCATAACACCGACTCGATGTTCCACCATGGGCCCAAAAAATGAATGAATGGCCAATAATCCAGACCACCAATCGCTTGAAACCTGAAAAACAAACAATTAAAAGGACAAGTTAGGTCTGACATAAGAACAATAGCAATTAGAACCCCATCTCCCAATGCCCTTAATTATGCCTTCACTCAAGCCTAGATTGGACGCTTCCGTCGCTGCCCCTATCCTAAAGGAAGGCGATGTGATTTTTAACTGACCTAAACCTAACAATGACAAACAATCCTCCCAGCTGCTGTAAGATCCCTGACAGGAATGTAGGACATAAACGGCTCTTCTGCTTCGCGCCAAAATCTATCCACCAATCAGGCTCCTGTCACTCATTTCTGACTGGTACCAGCAGGAAGGACAGCGCCACAGGCATGGGTAGTGATGAAAACAAACTTCTTTATTCCATGGTCGTGCAGCAACGTTTCGACCATCCACACGTGGTCTTTATCAAGCTTGAATACCATGGAATAAAGAAGTTTGTTTTCATCACTACCCATGCCTGTGGCGCTGTCCTTCCTGCTGGTATGTGACTTTATCTAGATAAGGACTCTCTAAACTGGACGTGCGTCCAGGGACGGGCTAGAAAGACTATAAATAGAGCCCGTGAGATCACCTGGTGCGGTGACCGTTTTTTCTTATCATTTCTGACTGGCACCTGAAGACTAAACAACCAATCTACAAAAAGGAAGTACCATTAGTTATTACATAGCAAAGAAAGGGGGGAGAAGGAATAGAAGCCCACTACTGAGAGAAGGGGACATACCAAGACTAAACCCTAACTAAACTAGGCTTTAGTAAACAAGCTCAAAAATCTTCACCATGGAAGTGTATTCCAATTACCAGATACATCAAAAAAGACCCCTAAGGGATTAAGGAAGAGCTTTAAAAATCACCAATTTATTAAAGGGCTTTTCTTAAAAGCAATACAATAGAAAACTCTATATACAAAATCACAAGAATACAATATGGACTCACAAAGAAAACATATAATACAATCAAGTCTGGAAAATTTTAGGAGGTTACAATGACATTTTTAAGTACCTCATGGCACTAGGAGATACACGATGCAGGGATATCAAGGAGTCAGAATCAATCCTCACAATAGTGACACCAAATAAGATCCATCAATCCAAAAGTACAGGCAATGCAATGCAATGAATTAGTATCCAGTATTAGAGACAATCAGTATACCACACCTACAATACCCTCCCATTGGTGATATAGGAGGTCATGGTTTGTGCAACTCAAATGTATTAGCACAAAACTCCACTCACTCTGCCCTGTACACTGTTTATCTCCGCCTATTCACTGATAATCTCAGCCCACAATGGGTTAAATTCAGATATGGTAACACACGGGGATAGAATAAAGCCCCAGATTATGATGGTACAGACCTGTATGTGTAGAGCTCCCGGCTACCCCGACGCCGTTTTGGCAAGAGACTTCCTCAGGGGGTCAGTGTGCCAGTTATGAGCATGCTCCTTGATATCCCACGCAGGACAGTCAAAGTCAGTATAAATAGACTGTCAGATTCTCAAGAAAGTTTCTATTATTGTAAGTACCAACCAACATATATTCTAAAATAAAAAACCAGGCTATAGGGATAATAGACTCCAAGTAAGGTCAGGAACAAGGGGGGAAAAATATCGAACAGGTACCATATATCACTTGTATAGAGACCCACCCTCCAAAGGGAGGGAGGACATATCAATAAGAAGCAGTGGTACCTATTCAATAAAGTGCCCAGTGCAATTGCTACTTGCCCAGAAAGATTTCAGAAAAGCATGTTTAAGAGGTTTAAAGTGCTTCAGGAAACACAGAGAACCAGCTGACATTCAACCAGTAAGTATTACCTTGTCCCTCTGTGGCCATACTTCAGGCGACAGGCAGGGGGGAGAGAGGAAGGTAGCCTCGGCCCTGCACCCCAACGCGTTTCGTGACCCTTCCCTTGTGGGTCACTTCCTCAGGGGGATTATGGATGATCCCCATATTCCGGCTTTTTATGTGCCCCCGGAAGTGACGCGGCGCCGGAAGCGTCACATGACCGGATGTGACGTTCCACAGCTCATGGTAGCAGCGCCTGGCGTCCACCCATGCACTTATATGCGCTGCCCCGGCCCCTCCTAGTGTGATCGGGCCACACACTGACGCTAAGGTCCGGGATCTGATGTCCGCGGCATCCGCCTGACAGGTTGCGGTGCTCCTCCCCTGTGCGCACGTTGTCAGGGTGCGCCGGTTGTCATGGACACGCGTCCTGACCGCCGGTCGCACTCCTGTGACGCTGCACCTGTGGGGGAGTCACCGCAATGACTGGCATAGCTGCGGAACGTCACATCCGGTCATGTGACATCTACTATGCGATCTTGGAACGATATTGTGACGTGTAAAGTGGCCATAAAACTATCCTAGTCTCCATCTCTCAGGTCTGCCTGCCTGCTCCAGCAGATATTATGCAGATACATTCTTTAACCTACTAATCTTATTGACCAGTGCTAAACCTGATTGTGGAAGTTAAAGATAAATAAATAAATATGACCCGGACACCTTTTGTATTGAAATAATATACAGGTGCACAATGCGCTATGTGGCCAATAGACAGACAGACATACATAAACACGATGTGACAGCACATTGTAAATATTAAAATCTACCTAGATAAAATCATTTGGCTGATTTCACACTGCAGTTTTTTCCCTGATCAAGTTCCATCAGGTTTGTGTGTCAAAACCAGGAGTGCCCTCCAAAACTCAGAACAGATGTTAATCTTTCAATTATAGTTTTTCTCTGCAAATACTCTCCTTGTGCCTCTCCTGGTTTTGGCACACAAACCTGATCGAACCTGATGAGGGAAAAAACAGCAGTATGAAACCAGCCATAGGCCGGGTTCACACCACGGCCTGATCAGGTCCAGGGCTGTCCGGTGTAAACTGGACAGCCCCGGACCCCATCTAGAAACAGAATCGGAGGGCAATTATAGTTCGCAGCCGGATGCAGCTGAGCGCAGCTGCAGCTGCTGGAATTTCAAGATCGCGGCTAGCAGGGAGCTAGCTGCGGTCCTGAAATCTCAGCAGGGGACAGCTAGTGGTGCTGAAATTTAGCACCAGTTCCCGGATCCGATGTTTTGGTTGAACCGAGGCGAATCGGCACCACAGACTACCATGTCTATGCGGGAGGATCCGATTTGGGCAGATTTTTGCTCCAGATACAAAAACGTTGCAAGCAACATTTTTGTGTCAGGGCAAAGAATCCGAATTCACCCGGATCCTCCCGGTCAGATGGAAACCAGATGGCACATAGCTGCCATCTGGTTCCATCCGGCCCCATAGGGCTGCATTATGTCAAAATCGGGTCCGGGGCTGTCTGGTTTAGACCGGACTGCCCCGGACCTGATCATGCCGTGGTGTGAACCCGGCCTTAGTCTTGCTGTATGTAAGTTGTTCTCCGAACTAACATCACCAAGAGGACACTGGCTGCAGCGCAGGCAGACCCAGGTGTCTCCTGATAGGCCAGATTGTAAAAAAAAATGTTTCCATGTTAATGTGCCATAACTGACACGGCCTCAATATTTGTGCCAGACTGTAAAAAAAAAAAGGTTTTTCGTGCTCATAAGCAGTAATTGACGCGGCCACCATCTTTGTGTAGCTGAGGCCATATTGCTACCCCATGACATTATTTTGGAAGTGGTTATGAACTTAGAATTGTAAGGGGGGGTCTGAGAGTAAGACCCACTGGTGTGGTGGGCAAGCCCCCCTTGCATGGGCTCTAATAAATGGTACACTATTGTATTATCAGTTGATGTTCATTACTACACCATAAATAGCAGTAATTTAATCAATACAAGCATTTATTATATTTTCCATACATATACCTACTTTGTTGTTTCCATTTTAGACAATTTAACTGCTATTGCACAGTTTTACATGAACATATTTTTTTGCATTTAGTAACCTAAACCTTTAAGAATATAGTTGAAGTAATATATAATCTCACACGTTCTAGATCTATTGATGCAATAAAATCGTGTCCCCATCTAGTATTGCTAAAAGTGTTAAAAACGTAAGGTACTTAGCGAATTTTGATCAAAGAGCCATCCAACCATGTCATGATGACCTAAATATGGATGGTCCCTAAACACTATTTGTCTTACCTCTATTTGTGCGAGAAACTGCATCATGTAATCAAGGAGCATAACTCGAACAGCCTGGTTCACCTATCACTATATGTTCACATGAGGCAGTTTCTGCACATATAGAGCCAAATAGTGTTTATGGACTATCCATATTAAAAAGCACACTTTGACGTGGTTGGATGGCTTTCAAGTTTTTTAATCAAAAATCGCAAAGTACCATAAGCTTTTTTTTACTGTTTATAGCAATTCTTCATGTGTAAATTAATCGCAGTGTGTTGTTACTTCGCCATTATGGTTGTCCGTGGAAGCCATCTTTGAGTTGGCATAATTCATCAAAACTTTATAAGAAGATGTCTATGAAGTTTAAATAATTGTAAGTCTTGGTTAGAAGTAGCTGACCACCAATGATGATAATTGATAATTACTAAGAAGGCTGAGAGCTGAACAGCCCTCCACCCCTCATGTCCATCCACTTAACTTGGCATCCACTTCATATATACTCTACAACATTGAAATTGCAACACCAAGAAGGAAAAGTTGAGGAGGTATACAATTCACATGATCGATAGACATGTGCAAAGTATGGAATAAATGGAGACAAAAATTAACAAAATACCTATATTTATTTAGTATTAATTATGAGGACCATGCACAACTTTGTATACTATCAGTAAGGTTACTAATCGTTGTCAGAGGAATGTCCTCCAACACTGAAAGCACTTGAGGATGCATTTTGTGACTTTAGCAGTCAATTTTAGAAATGCTTCAGGCAGTGGTATAATGTTAAGACCACACTTGTGTCACATCTTCATCAGAGCCTGATCCTGCGCAATCTGCTTCTGTCACCAGGCACCACCATATTTACTATATAGATGGGCAGGTGACAGAGGAGAAGTCAGAGCCAGAAATTCTAATCAGTGTAGGCTCTACGCATCAAGTAAGAATAAAGTGGCTGGAACCTGCAATATTTTCCAGTCTGACAGAGTGGCTCTGTATGCTGTCCAGCTGAAGTTATCATCTCCTGTTTTCAGCCTATTTGAAGACACCATACCCTTCAAAAGCCTTCAGCTTATGACTGAAAGCTGCCTGTTATAGTTTATGCTTTCTCAGCTAATCTTCTTCTCTGCATTGGTGTTTTCCTGTTTTACCTTGGTCTGTTTTTTGGATACTTTTAAAGCCATGCTATTTTGGCCCTTGCTGCCATCTTGATTTTGACCCAGCTCCCCGACTACTCTAATGGATTCTGATTTTCTCCTTTTCGTGACCTCCCGACTGTGACCCTGTTTGGCAGCTATTCCTGTCTCTGGACTGCAGCCCATCCATAGGTAGAAATCTTCTGGACCCTGTTGTAAATTCAGATCCCTGTATAGGGGTTAAAGGATGTTAATGTTTCTTGAGTTTCAACCAAATGGAGCGGCTTGTGTGAAGTCTGTCTGAGATAGCTGTTCTGAAACTATGGCAGATGTTGCAACTGGCTGCTCATAATAGCACGAGCAACATGGCATTGCTGTGTTGAAAAATGGCTTCTAGGAAACTCAAAAGGAATGATTATTACATTGGTTCCATGATCAAATCAATGTAATATTGATCTGTTAGTTACATAGAATGAAGAGTAAAGTGGTCTGGCTACGTATATTATGCAACCTCAAACCATAATTCCAGAAGTAGGATTAGTATGACATTCTCTTGTGAAGATCTCTTAATGGTGTTGTCTATGCAGTCTCATCATATTCAAAGAATGGCATAAGCCAGATGTCAAACTGCAGGAATTCTATTGATCTCATACTGCCGCTCTCAAAGGCTAGCATAGTGTAGATCAAAATGGCATTAATGACTGGAATAGAGGTCTGTCCTTTTGAATAGTGAGTCCCTCTCTTTTGGTTGACTTAATGATAGCAGGAGATTGGTCTGGAGACAACTCCATCAAGAGGCCTTAACCATAAAAATGTCAAATTAACCATTTTTTCAGACAATAATGCCAGGCCGCATCATGTTTGTTTTACATTGCCTAAACATGCTACTCTGTCCTGTAGCATCTCTGAACTTGTCCCCCATTGAGCACATCTGAGAAGTTATTGATTTATAATTGCAAGTGGAGTTAAGACATTAATGGTTGCGTGTTGCGTTATTTACAAATTTACAATATTAAACAAGCTGTAGACTGACTATGTATCAAAGTGTCATATCTTCAGTGTTGTCCCATGAAAAGATATAATAAAATATTTACAAATATGTGAGGGGTGTACACACTTTCGTGATATACTGTACATGCAAGAGATGGATGTAAAAAAGCAATGCCTGCTCTTCAGTGATAGTTCTAACAATCAGAACAAAGAATCTCCTCGCATACTCTTGCATCTAGGGTAAGGTCATGTTCACACTGGATGTTCTTGATCTGTTTTTGGTGTTGCATTTTTTTTCTAAACTGCACCAATGACAGATAAGTCACTGCATCTACCAGCAAAGTGAATAGGATTTCAATTTGCTGTACAGGTGTCAGCATTTTTGACTGCTGTGTTACTGGTGCAGAAAGCGCATCCAGAAAATAATGAGCATGTCCATTAGTGATCTTTTTTTTACTGCATTTCCACACAACCAACTCTCCATTACTTACCCTCCCCGGCAATCCCACAGTCAGCCCCGGCAATATCTTCCTTCCAGGCATCAGCAGGACCTGCGGGTAGGGTACTGACAGGACCTGCCCATGTGACTCAGCCTAAGAATCACATGGTCAGGTCATGTCGGTACTCGTACTACTCACCTACTCACAGGTCCTGCTGATGCCCGGAAATGAGACATTGCCAGGGCTTGCTATGGGATCGCCAGGAGGGTGTCTCTGTCTGTGTCCCCAGAAAATTCAGCAAAAAAGCAACACAAATGGATGATGCGTTTGTGATGCTTTTTTGTAAAAAGAGGATCGGTTTTTGGTGCAGAAACTACACCAAAAATGCTTTAAAAAAAGAAGCACGAATGCTCTGTGTGAACGAGGCCTAATAGTTTTGCACTGATGCTTTCATTTTATATGGCTATAAATAATCGTTGCTGGTGAATATTGGAATTTATTGAAAGAGACAAGAAACCTGTTCAACTTTTTCTTGAGAGTTTTATAGTTTTCTGCGGTGAAAGAATTCAATTAAAGTTATTTAGATCCTTGTCTTTAAAAACAATAATGAAGATTCTTTGAGTGCTGATCTCGCTGATAAAAAGTCCACAGTAAAGGCACTGCCGCAATACAGCTTTCAAATACATATAAATAAAGGCATTGCAAGAGGCTGCAATACGGAAATACGGTGTAAATCTGCCATACCAGAGACAGCATTCAGAGTGTAATGGAAAAAAGGTGAAATTCAGATATGCATCAGGTTAGTCAATGTTCTGTTGATCCATTTCACTTCATTCCATTGTGAATTTCCCCTCACGTGGATTTATCATTGGGTCATTGCTGTAATTATTCCCTTTAATACTACAGGGCGTACAGCAGGACCCTTATGCTGTTATTTTCATGCGATTTATTGTGTTCTTCAGTTACAGAGAATAAATGTTCTTATTGAAAATGTTATTCTTTGGTGGGAAAACTAAATGTAAAGTCTGACCTTGTTATCTCTGAGTCATTCTGATAAAGTTTACGGTTATATGTCCGTACAGTTATCGGTTGTGTTTTTCACTAAGAGGTCAAGTCCTTTCTGGGACTAAAATTCTGTATGCGTAATGACTACCATTGGAGTGTAGTGCCTTAGGTGCAATAATATGAAGGATTCGCAAGGAAAGGAGGAATCCAGCAAATAGATACTGGAAAAAGTTCACATTTACTTAGAGTTAAACATAGCTCTCCTTAGGGGAACTTTTTCAAACCTAACAGTCTTTGGCAAATGTAGTGCACAGCAGGAAATAAAAGAGGTTTTGTGGTAGTTTTATATTGATGGCCTATCCGTAGGATAGCTCATAAATATCTGATTGGTAAGGGTGTGACACCCAGCACCCCCGCTAATCAGCTGTTTCGGTGCCAGTAGAAGTTGGGTGTGCTTAGTTGCAGTCAAGTGCAGTTGACAGAGTAGTAAGGATAGGCAATAAATAGAAAGATCCCAGACAACCCCTTTCAATACCTTATATGAGCTAATGATACAACATGCAGTAGACCACAATTTAGAAATATAGAGATTTCAATACCTCCTTGGTGTGCTGCTGGTCATTTCGCTGCAATCACATTATTTAGACACACAGAATACAGGATATATAGGGGTTAACCCATTAAAGAATTGAAGACAAACAAAATAAATTGATTATCAACCCCGTAAAAGATATTACGTAGTATCATGAAGAAGAACGTTATAGGGAACCTTTCACCGGTTGGCCAGTTTTCGCTCATATTTTATTTCCCTGCTCCTCTTAACGTTATATCATATGGTTTCATAGAGCTGGTTCTTTTTAGTTTGTCCTAGTTTGCATGGTCTTTCCACGTGGGCCTGGCTCACAGGATACTCTGGGGCATGTGTTTAAGCTGCTCTACATAATTACCCTATAAGCACCGCCTCCTCAGACAATATTATATAAATTAGTACAAAAAAGAATGCCCATTTCTTAGCACTGAATGGTAGATTTTAAAAATGTCCACTTAAGCATGTCATCAAATGCATTTTTCTTGTGCCCAATAAATATATCCCAAAGGAATACAAATAACCAGCCAATATGACTGCTAATGCAAATTATATACAACATAACCAGAATGATGTGGCTTACATATTGATACGTTTTGTTATTTCTAATATTCATACCTGCAGGTGATTTAGTCTCTAGTGCATCAATGTAAAATGTCTAACTGGCTCAAAACAAGCTGTTTCTTATGCCCACCTTGGCTATTGATTTTAACAATTTCAATACCTGTCAATGAGCAAATGTTTTGAATCAGCTAACTTATTTACTCTTGTTTTTTAAAATCTACAGTGGCATGCAAATATTTGGGCACCCCTGTTTAAACGTACTGTTATTGTGAACAGTTAGCAAGTTAAATATAAGATGACCAGATGGCGGCCCGATTCTAAAGAATCGGGTATTCTAGAATCCATATATAGTTTATTTACTAATAGTTAGGGGAGTGCGGTGAAATGAATTGTGTGTATACAGGTGGCTTAGTGGGTAGCAGAGTATACGGTGGCTCAGTGGTTAGCAGTGAGTGCGGTGGCTGAGTGGTTAGCAGTGAGTGCGGTGGCTGAGTGGTTAGCAGTGAGTGCGGTGGCTCAGTGGTTAGCAGTGAGTGCGGTGGCTCAGTGGTTAGCAGTGAGTGTGGTGAGATTGGTCAGCACAGCGGCGTGTGCAGAGTGGTCAGGGCAGCGCCGTGGGCAGAGTGGTCAGCGCAGCGCCGTGGGCAGAGTGGTCAGCGCAGCGCCGTGGGCAGAGTGGTCAGCACACACATACATACATACATACACACACACATACACACACTGCGCTATAGTTAGCAGCGACCCTGCATCTTCCCCGCCGGCTGGATCCTGAGTTGACATGTCGCCGCCCGCAGACGACTGGATCCAATATGGCGTTCAGGAAGTTTGGGGAGACTTCTTGGACGCTATATTGGATCCAGTAGTTCGGGGGTGGCGAATTGTCGACTGAGGATCTAGGCGGCTGATGCAGGGCCAGTGGTAAGTATAGCGGAGTGTGTGTGTGTATGTGTGCGGACAAAGTGAGGGAAGTGCGGAGAAAGTGAGGGAAGTGACTACATACACACATTTATGCACATACTGTACATTGCATATGGAGGGGTGAGAAGAGCGGAGGCTGGAGGGGTGAGGAGGGGTGAGGAGAGCGAAGGCTGGAGGGGAGAGGAGAGGTGAGGACAGGGGAGGCTGGAGGGGTGAGGAGAGGTGAGGACAGGGGAGGCTGGAGGGGTGAGGAGGGGTGAGGACAGGGGAGGCTGGAGGGGTGAGGAGAGGGGAGGCTGGAGGGGTGAGGAGAGGGAGGCTGGAGGGGTGAGGAGGGCAGAGGACAGGGGAGGCTGGAGGACAGAGGACAGGGGAGGCTGGAGGGCAGAGGACAGGGGAGGCTGGAGGGCAGAGGACAGGGGAGGCTGGAGGGCAGAGGACAGGGGAGGCTGGAGGGCAGAGGACAGGGGAGGCTGGAGGGCAGAGGACAGGGGAGGCTGGAGGGCAGAGGGGAGGGCAGAGGGGAGGGCAGAGGGGAGGGCGGAGGCTGGAGGGGAGAGCGGTGGCTGGAGGGGAGAGCAGAGGCTGGAGGGGAGAGCAGAGGCTGGAGGGGAGAGGAGAGCAGAGGCTGGAGGGGAGAGCAGAGGCTGGAGGGGAGGGGAGAGCAGAGGCTGGAGGGGAGGGGAGAGGAGAGGCTGGAGGGGAGAGGGGAGCGGAGGCTGGAGGGGAGAGCAGAGGCTGGAGGGGAGAGCAGAGGCTGGAGGGGAGAGCGGAGGCTGGAGGGGAGAGCGGAGGCGGGAGGGGAGAGCGGAGGCTGGGGAGGCTGGAGAGGCTAGGGAGGCTGGAGAGGCAGGAGAGGCTGGAGGGCAGGGGAGGCTGGAGAGCAGGGGAGGCTGGAGGGCAGGGGAGGCTGGAGGGCAGGGGAGGCTGGAGGGGAGAGCGGAGGCTGGAGGGGAGAGGCTGGAGGGGAGAGCAGAGGCTGGAGGGGAGAGCGGAGACTGGAGGGGAGAGCGGAGGCTGGAGGGGAGAGGCTGGAGGGCAGGGGAGGCTGGAGGGTCTGGAGGGCAGGGGAGGCTGGAGGGGCTGGAGAGCAGGGGAGGGTGGAGGGGCTGGAGGGCAGGGGAGGGTGGAGGGCTGTCGAGGCAGGGGAGGCAGGGGAGGCTGGGGAGAGAGGGGAGGCTGGGGAGGCAGGGGAGCTGGAGAGGCTGGGGAGGCAGGGGAAGCTGGAGAGGCTGGGGAGGCAGGAGAGGCTGGGGAGGCTGGGGAGGCAGGGGAGGCTGGAGGGCAGGAGAGGCTGGAGGGCAGGGAAGGCTGGAGAGGCTGGAGAGGCTGGGGAGGCAGGGGAGGCTGGAGGGCAGAGGACAGGGGAGGCTGGAGGGCAGAGGACAGGGGAGGCTGGAGGGCAGAGGACAGGGGAGGCTGGAGGGCAGAGGACAGGGGAGGCTGGAGGGCAGAGGGGAGGGGAGGCTGGAGGGCAGAGGGGAGGGCGGAGGCTGGAGGGGAGAGCGGTGGCTGGAGGGGAGAGCAGAGGCTGGAAGGGAGAGCAGAGGCTGGAGGGGAGAGCAGAGGCTGGAGGGGAGAGCAGAGGATGGAGGGAGAGGAGAGCAGAGGCTGGAGGGGAGAGGAGAGCAGAGGCTGGAGGGGAGAGGAGAGCAGAGGCTGGAGGGGAGAGCAGAGGCTGGAGGGGAGAGCAGAGGCTGGAGGGGAGAGCATAGGCTGGAGGGGAGAGGAGAGGCTAGAGGGGAGAGGAGAGGCTGAAGGGGAGGGGAGAGCGGAGGCTGAAGGGGAGAGCGGAGGCTGGAGGGGAGAGCGGAGGCTGGAAAGGAGAGCGCAGGCGGGAGGGGAGAGTGGAGGCGGGAGGGGAAGAGCGGAGGCTGGAGAGGCAGGGGAGGCTGGAGGGCAGGGGAGGCTGGAGGGCAGGGGAGGCTGGAGAGCAGGGGAGGCTGGAGGGCAGGGGAGGCTGGAGAGGCTGGAGGGCAGGGGAGGCTGGAGAGGCTGGAGGACAGGGAGGCTGGAGGGGAGAGCAGAGGCGGGAGGGGAGAGCAGAGGCGGGAGGGGAGAGCAGAGGCTGGAGGGGAGAGCAGAGGCTGGAGGGGAGAGCGGAGGCTGGAGGGTAGAGGCTGGAGGGGAGAGCAGAGGCTGGAGGGGAGGGAGGCTGGAGGGGAGAGGCTGGAGGGGAGAGCAGAGGCTGGAGGGGAGAGCGGAGGCTGGAGGGGAGAGGCTGGAGGGGAGAGCAGAGGCTGGAGGGGAGAGCAGAGGCTGGAGGGGAGAGCAGAGGCTGGAGGGGAGGCAGAGGCTGGCTGGAGGGGAGAGGCTGGAGGGGGAGCAGAGGCTGGAGGGGAGAGCTGAGGCTGGAGGGGAGAGCAGAGCTGGAGGGGAGAGGCTGGAGGGGAGAGGAGAGGTTGGAGGGGAGAGCAGAGGCTGGAGGGGAGAGGGAGGCTAGAGGGGGAGAGGCTGGAGGGGAGAGCGGAGGCAGGAGGGGAGAGCGGAGGCGGGGGGAGAAGCGAGGCTGGAGGGGAGAGCGGAGGCTGGAGAGGAGAGGGGAGGCTGGAGAGGCTGGGGAGGCTGGGGAGGCAGGGGAGGCTGGAGAGCAGGGGAGGCTGGAGAGCAGGGGAGGCTGGAGGGCAGGGGAGGCTGGAGAGGCTGGAGGGCAGGGGAGGCTGGAGGGGAGAGCAGAGGCTGGAGGGGAGAGCGGAGGCTGGA
This sequence comes from Allobates femoralis, assembly GCA_033576535.1. Lineage (NCBI taxonomy): Eukaryota > Metazoa > Chordata > Amphibia > Anura > Aromobatidae > Allobates > Allobates femoralis. Next base: position 625,998,660 of record JARQOC010000003.1, read on the forward strand.
GGGGAGAGGCTGGAGGGGAGAGCAGAGGCTGGAGGGGAGAGCGGAGGCTGGAGGGGAGAGCGGGAGGCCGGAGCGGAGAGGCTGGAGGGCAGGGGAGGCTGGAGGGGCTGGAGGGCAGGGGATGCTGAGAGGGGCTGGAGAGCAGGGGAGGGTGGAGGGGGGCTGGAGGGCAGGGGAGGGTGGAGAGGATGGGGAGACAGGGGAGGCTGGGGAGGCAGGGAGGCTGGGGAGGCAGGGGAGACTGGAGAGGCTGGGGAGGCGAGGGGAAGCTGGAGAGGCTGGGGGGGCAGGAGAGGCAGGGGAGGCTGGGGAGGCTGGAGGGCAGGGGGAGGCTGGAGGGCAGGGGAGGCTGGAGAGGCTGGGGAGGCAGGGAGGGGGTGGAGAGGCTGGGGGAGGCAGGGGGAGACTGGAGAGGCTAGGGAGGCTGGGGAGGCAGGGGAGACTGGAGGAGGCTGGAGGGCATGGGAGGCTGGAGAGGCTGGAGGGCAGGGGAGGCTGGAGGGCAGGGGAGGCTGGAGAGGCTGGAGGGCAGGGGAGGCTGGAGAGGCTGGAGGGGAGAGGGAGGGCTGGAGGGGAGAGCAGAGGGGGGAGGGGGAGAGCGGAGGCTGGAGGGGAGAGTGGAGGCTGGAGGGGCTGGAGGGCAGGGGAGGCTGGAGGGCAGGGGAGACTGGAGAGGCTGGAGGGGCAGGGGAGGCTGGAGAGCAGGGGAGGCTGGAGAGCAGGGGAGGCTGGGGAGGCTGGAGGGCAGGGGAGGCTGGAGAGGCTGGAGGGCAGGGGAGGCTGGAGGGCAGGGGAGGCTGGAGGGGAGAGCAGAGGCTGGAGGGGAGAGCGGAGGCTGGAGGGGGAGAGTGGAGGCTGGGAGGGGAGGAGAGTGGAGGCTGGAGGGCAGGGGAGGCTGGAGGGGCTGGAGGGCAGGGGAGATGGAGAGGCTGGAGGGCAGGGGAGGCTGGAGAGGCTGGGGAGGGAGGGGAGGCTGGAGAGGCTGGAGAGGCTGGGGAGGCAGGGGAGGCAGGGGAGGCTGGGGGAGGCAGGGGAGGCTGGGGGAGGCAGAGGAGGCTGGAGAGGCTGGTGAAGCTGGGGAGGCAGGGGAGGCTGGAGAGGCTGGGAGGGGACGGGGGAGGGAGAGCGGGGCGGGGGGGGGAGAGCGGAGGCTGGAGGGGAGAGGCGGAGGCGCTGAAGAGGCTGGGGAGGCAGGGGAGGCTGGAGAGCAGGGGAGGCTGGAGAGCAGGGGAGGCTGGAGAGGCTGGAGGGCAGGGGAGGCTGGAGAGGCTGGAGGACAGGGGAGGCTGGAGGGGAGGAGCGAGAGGCTGGAGGGGAGAGCAGAGGCTGGAGGGGAGAGGGAGGCTGGAGGGGAGAGCAGAGGCTGGAGGGGAGAGAGGGAGGCTGGAGGGAGAGCGGAGGCTGGAGGGGAGAGGCTGGAGGGCAGGGGAGGCTGGAGGGGCTGGAGGGGCAGGGGAGGCTGGAGGGGCTGGAGAGGCAGGGGAGGGTGGAGGGGCTGGAGGGCAGGGGAAGCTGGAGAGGCTGGGGAGGCAGGGGAGACTGGAGAGGCAGGGGAGGCTGGGGAGGCAGGGGAGGCTGGGGAGGCTGGAGGGCAGGGGAGGCTGGAGGGCAGGGGAGGCTGGAGAGGCTGGGGAGGCAGGGGAGGGTGGAGAGGCAGGGGAGACTGGAGAGGCTAGGGAGGCAGGGGAGTCTGGAGAGGCTGGGGAGGCAGGGGAGACTGGAGAGGCTGGAGGCATGGGAGGCTGGAGAGGCTGGAGGGCAGGGGAGGCTGGAGAGGCTGGAGGGCAGGGGAGGCTGGAGAGGCTGGAGGGGAGAGCAGAGGCTGGAGGGGAGAGCGGAGGCGGGAGGGGAGAGCGGAGGCTGGAGGGGAGAGCGGAGGCTGGAGGGGCTGGAGGGCAGGGGAGGCTGGAGGGCAGGGGAGACTGGAGAGTCTAGAGGGCAGTGGAGGCTGAAGAGCAGGGGAGGCTGGAGAGGCTGGAGGGCAGGGGAGGCTGGAGAGGCTGGAGGGCAGGGGAGGCTGTAGGGCAGGGGAGGCTGTAGGGCAGGGGAGGCTGGAGAGGCTGGAGGGGAGAGCAGAGGCTGGAGGGGAGAGCGGAGGCTGGAGGGGAGAGCGGAGGTTGGAGGGGAGAGCGGAGGCTGGAGGGCAGGGGAGGCTGGAGGGGCTGGAGGGCAGGGGAGACTGGAGAGGCTGGAGGGCAGGGGAGGCCGCAGAGGCTGGGGAGGCAGGGGAGGCTGGAGAGGCTGGAGAGGCTGGAGAGGCTGGGGAGGCAGGGGAGGCTGGGGAGGCAGAGGAGGCTGGAGAGGCTGGTGAAGCTGGGGAGGCAGGGGAGGCTGGAGAGGCTGGGGAGGCAGGGGAGGCTGGGCTGGCAGGGGAGGCTGGAGAGGCTGGAGAGGCTGGGGAGGCTGGAGAGACTGGAGAGGCTGGAGGGCAGGGGAGGCTGGAGAGGCTGGAGGGCAGGGGAGGCTGGAGAGGCTGGAGGGCAGGGGAGGCTGGAAAGGCTGGAGGGCAGGGGAGGCTGGAGACCCTGGGGAGGCAGGGGAGACTGGAGAGGCTGGAGAGCAGGGGAGACTGGAGAGGCTGGAGGGCAGGGGAGGCTGGAGAGGCTGGAGGGCAGCGGAGGCTGGAGGGCAGGAGAGGCTGGAGAGGCTGGAGGGCAGGGGAGGCTGGAGAGGCTGGAGGGCAGGGGAGGCTGGAGGGCAGGGGAGGCTGGAGAGGCTGGAGGGCAGGGGAGGCTGGAGAGGCTGGAGGGCAGAGGCGTACCTGGTTGGGGGGTAAGACTTACCGCGGCCGGCGTGCGTCTGGTGTAGGAGGAGAGGAGGGGCGGGCAGAGGTGCAGGACAGGAAGTCCCATCCTCCCTCCTCTCCGGCGCGCGCGGGTGGCAGCACAGGGCCCCCCATGGGGTGGGCGCAATGGGCCCCTCATGCCTTGGGGCACGAGGCGCTCGGCCCCCCTGCTTCCCGCTAGGTACGGTAGTGGGTGAAGGGGAGAGGCTGGAGGGCAGACGGAACTTCCGAGAGCGGAACGTTCCTCCGCCGCTCCCTGTAGCTGGGGGACCGCGCAGTGGTGACGTCACCACCATGGGTCCGGAGACCATCATTGAAGTAGTATTCCGGAAGTGGCCTTCGGCTTTTATATATTAGATATTTAAAAGGCAAAATGTTGATGACACATTTCCTTTCTATTTTAGGGAAAATAAAAAAAATATCTTTAACATTTTATCTGGGAGCTTGCTATCTACCTTATGGAGAGAAGTTTTCCTGCAACCATAAGAAGACAGTTAAGTAGGTAAGGAGATTGTAGCCACATCCCCCCTCTAGGAAATATGCAAATTTGCACTTCTGTAAGGAAGTGGCACTGGAGTTATTCCACTTCCTTACTGAAGTGCAAATTAGCATTTTTAACATTTTAAAAATTACAAAAAGGAAAATGGGCCAATGCAAAAGCTTGGGCCCCCTTGGAGACTTGTCAGCTCAGATAAGTTTGACCAACAGTTCAGACCTTAATTATCCTGTTAGGGATAAGGCTTCTTCACTATAATAGTTAGGAGAGGTCAGGTGAAAAAAAATGGCCTCCTCTTACCTTGTGCCAAAAACCGCAGCCATGGGTTCTTTTAGGCAGCTGCCTAGCACTCTGAAAATGAAAATGGGGTAGTGGCACGCCCAGGGCAGGGTACTCAGATCTCAGGCTCAGGGGTGTCACGGGTGACTGCCTGAGACTGTGGCTCTGGTGGTCAATGAATAAAGGCAAATGAAATAAATAGTTTGTTTGTGGCGCCACCTGCAGTACCTGGTGATGCTCACCAGCACTGCTACAGTCCTCTGGTGGTCGATGGTATTGCAGCAATGATGGTGTAGTCCCACACAGGTGGGACTGGACCGCCGGGGCAGCGATTCTGTAAAGAAATAGTTTATGCAGGAAAGGATGCAGCAGAAGCGATAACTCACTTCACCGGGTACTTTACTGGAAAACTTTCAATCGTCATTACAGTCTTTCAGTGCAGTAGATGTTATGTTGACAAATGCTACGGGTGCAGCAAGTGGAATTTCTGGTTGGTAGATGGACCCCTCACTGTGTGCCGTTCCTGTTCCTTTCTTTCCTTGCCTCCCAGTGGCGGTGAAGTCTGATCTCCTAAAGATTAATCTGACCTCCTGCTGTCCCTGTTCTCCTCTCCCTTCTTCCCGCCGGGTGAACCTTGTGTGCGGTCCTGCAGCGTCCTGCAGCTCCTGGCTCCCCTCTTTCTGGGATCTTTGGGAGTCAGAGGCGTACATAAAGATACCCCTGTTCTTCGGTTGTCTGTGAGCCTTATAGAACTCACAGGTGTAGGCTCCGGTACCTGGTTACTTTCCTGGGGAAAACTCTTTGGTTACTCTATTCCCCACTAGAGTGAACTCCTGCCTGTGAGTTTCTTTCTCTCTTTCTTTCTTCTGTTTCTAGGATCTCTTCTTCTTTCTTTCCTGGGCCTCTCAGCCGAGGAGGCCCTCTTTGCTCCCTCCAGGCCGGCTGCCTGGCTCTCACCAGCTCCAACTCCTCTCGCATACTCTCTTCAGCTCACTAGTTCCCCCTAGACGTCACTATATATCCTCCCGGGGTCCCTCCCACCTACTGATCTAGTGTGTGGGTGTTAGCTCTAGGGTTCCACCTACTGACCATAGTTCCAGTTGCAGTGGGGTGACTACACCGCTTTTATGGGTGCAGTACCCCTTTGTGGCACTTACATCATGGGGCACCACAGTAGGCCCACAAAGCAGGAGAAGGCCATAAGATTATACCAAAGCATTTTCAAGTTTCCCCTTTCTCACTTCGAAATATAATTAAGAAATGGCAGTTAACAGGAAGACTGGAGTTCAAGATAAGGTCTGGAAGACATATCTTCTGCTGCTCATAGGATTGCAAGAGAGGCAAATCAGAACCTTTGACAGCAAAGGAACTTCAAGATGATTTATTAAACTCTGGAGTTGTCGGATATTGTTCTACTGTTCAGACACCTGCACAAATATTGCCTTAATGGATAGTGATGAGCCAATACCTAAGTGTTCAAATTCGGTTTGATACGCCGAATTGGTGTATATTCGATGAATTGTTCGTCGAATGTTCATCGAACACCGTCTATCCCCATTGGAATCAATGGCAGGCAACAGCAAACACATAGAAAACACCTTCAAAGGTGCCCAGAAGCTGCCAAACTACTCAGAATATAAAACAAACATCAGGAAAAGTACCAACAATCTACCCACAGTACAAATAGTCTTATGGCATTGCATGGGTGTACGAGAAATGGTCTGTGCCAGCCTGCAGACTCTTCCAAAGCACTACAAAATAGAAGGTGGTTAACATTCACCTAAAATTTCAGAGGTGAGTGAAAATGACTTTTAATTTGCAAATGGATGCTTTACAGGGGAAAAGTGGCAGTAGTTTTCTATATTAAGTAAAAAGAGGTGGAGGAGTAAAAGGAGAATGAGACACAGGTATAGGCATGTCACTCCCTGCTCAAATCATGTACCACACAGCAAGGGGACCCCAATAAGAGTCCTCAATTTTCCCAAAGGGTCAAACCACAGCAAAATGGCATCTATTGTCCCAGACCAAAAAGTGCTGAATGGTCTAGCCTGCCTACATGGCACAGGGTCTGAAACAGGACCTGGCCTAGCATTTCAAGGTTAAATATTGCTCAGCAACTATAAGTTTTGTGGAGTACTACAGGAAAAACTAGAGAGGTAGGTCAGCGACCTGCTTAGGCTCAGTGGGCCGGATAAACTCAAAGCTCAATTGTTATGCCCTGCCACACACAGGTGGGACAACTATACGTTTTGTGCAATATTACCAAAAAAATAGTCAGCTAGGTCAGTGACCTGGTTAGGCCTAGTACACTGGATAAAGTGGATAAAGTCAAAGCTCATCAAGCGCTCCCATTAATGTTATGCCCTGCCACACACAGGTGGTACAACTATAAGTGTTGGGGAGTATTACAGGAAATAATAGAGTGGTAGGTCAGTGACCTGTTTAGGTCTACTGGGCTGGATAAACTGAAAGCTTATGCAAGCGCTACTATCAATATTATGCCCTGCCACACACAGGTGGGACAAGTATAAGTTTCGTGGAATATTACCAAACAAACTAGTCAGCTAGGTAAGTGACCTGTTTAGGCCTAGTAGGCCGAATAAACTCACAGCTCATGCAAGCACTCCCATCAATGTTATGCCCTTCCACACACAGGTGGAACAACTATAATTTTCGTGGAATATTACCGAAAAGACTAGTCAGGTACTTCAGTGACCTGTTTAGGCCTAGTAGGCCAGATAAACTCAAAGCTCATGCAAGCACTCCCATCAATGCTATGCCATGCCAAACACAGGTGGGCCAACTATAAGTGTTTCACCCCAGTTGGAGCCATGGGGTACTCTGAGTCGGGCCCTCTCAATGACCTTGAGTGTCTGGGGGCTTTTACGGTGGTGTGACCCGGTCCATGGTCCCCTTTCGGGCGGTCAGTAAAAAGGGGACTGAAAAGGGGTAAAAAGAAGAGTAAAAGGTAAAATAAAAAGGGTTTGTCATGATGCCACCCATGGAAGGCAGCCGGTAGGGCCGCTGCTCCAGTTCGGGACCTCTGGGGTTGATAGAGTTGCAGCTGTGATGGTTTAGCTCCCCATGGGAGGCGCAGGTCCCCAGGGCATTAGGAGTTGAGGTGATTGGAGGGGTTTTGGAAGGCCAGCGGGGCAGAGCTGGTGGTTAACAGGGTCAGGACAGGTCCCCTGCAGAGTCTTGCAGTCTGTGCGGTCCAGCAGTCTACCATTCCCCAGGCGCAGGCGGGAAATAAGGGTCTCACATGCAGTCTGAGTTCAAACCCTGTTTACTTGGCTTCTGTTATGAGATATAGAAATTGGTTGCGCCACGCTGCTTTATGTTTTATATCCACCCTCTGTTAAGTCACCGTTACACTCACCTTTTCCTGTTGTGCTGTCCGCACAACAGGGGGCTCACGTAGTGAGTGCACGGGGTCTCTCTCTGGACGGTGTGGATTTCTTTCCCTTTTTCCTCAGTGTCCGCCTGTGTAATTGCACGTGATTTCCTCTCCTCTGTTAGATTTGTCTTCTCCTCCGGAGCTGCTCCACCGCTCTCCCCATAGGGAGATGGATATGCAGGCAATGAAATGAAGCGATGTTTGGGCGAGCGCTGGGATATGAAGACAGCTACACTTCAACAAGAATTTTACCTGTAAATTTATTGTTCAAATTACACTAGGTCCTCTCCCACAACATGTTTCGACGCTCAGGGCTTCTTCCTCAAGTGAATCCACTTGAGGAAGACGCCCTGAGCGTCGAAACATGTTGTGGGAGAGGACCTAGTGTGATTTGAACAATAAATTTACAGATAAAATACTTGTTGAAGTGTAGCTGTCTTCATATCCCAGCGCTCACCCAAACATCGCTTCATTCCATTGCCCACTTGGCTTCTGTTGTCAGGCACTTCAAGTTACAGAAAAGTACAGTGGCAGCCCGGGTATTCCTTGGCAAACAGGATGGCTTGTCCAGTGCACCCCTTTGTGTTCCTTTTCTCATGGACTTTCCTCTCTTTCAGTGCTGCCTGTTCTCCTCCTTCCTGCATGCACCTCCGCACACAGAGCCACGGTCCAGCAGCTATGGGCCTTCTTGGGCAACTGCCTAGGTCACCTGGCCCTAGTACGGCTGCCTTGACTGCGCTGTGTCGGGAGTTGGCCATAGCTCTTGATGATCTCGTGGCCCCGGTTCTGTGGTTGGAGTTTGGAGCCTTTCTGCCACCTTCAGGGCTGGGCCCCCCTGTATTTGCACTTCACTGCAGATTCGGGCACACAGGTGGATCGCTCACTGCCTGTGCCCCTAGGACTCCCTCCATCTTCCTGCGGTCTGTAGCCCCGGGATAGGCTTCATCGTGGTTCGGGCTTCCGGGTCCGTGCTCTCTGTCTTCTCTGTCTCTTGTCCTCCTCCGACTAACTAACAACTTTCTGTGGGGTCTTCTCTTTGTTCTCTTCCTTACCCTAAACGCTTCCTGCCCACTTCCCACCCACCACCTGTCTTCCTCCGCTGTCCCACAGCTGCCTGACTACCTGGGTTTGTGGCACCCCTCTGGCTAGGCGCTACAGAGAGGTATTACACCTGATAAATATATGTGTTCCTCTGTAAGTTGTGGGTTTAGGGTTTACCCTATGGAGTCTCAAGTTACACACATCCAAGACTAGGCCACCTAGAATAGAGGGACTGATAATTCAGTAGGTCCAGAAAGGGGGTTGAGCTTAGGTTAACATCCGGGGAAACACCGGCAACACGGGAAGTCGAGACGGTCAGCAGTTTATCTCTGGCCGCAAACCGACGAGCTGCGGACCCATAATCACCGGGTAGCCATTAGTGCAATAAAAGGGTAACTCACCCCTCGGATCCAAGATCACAGGAGCATCGGTCCAGATTCCGGTGGTGGGAGGTTTTGCTTACTTGTGCTCCCGTCCGTACCGGTAAAGGAAACCCGTGCTCCACCGTGGGAGACCAAGGGACTGGCGGGAGAGCTCTGCAAGGGTGGTGAAAGACAGAGAAGAGCAGATTAGACCCCGAAAGACTTGAGAAGGAATATCTTGAGACTCCATAGGGGGACCCTGAATCGACAACAATCTCCCATTAAACCAGACTGTACTGTGTATCGTTTAACATCTGCCGATACCCAGTAAAGTTGAGTTGGAGTTGAACTGGTCTCTGTCATTCTTCTTGCCTGTGCCTGGTGGGCTTCAGCAGCACCAGCATCTCACCGGAGGGGTAAGAACAACAACTACTCCGTTCATTCCCCTCATCATCCTTCATCACCGCTGCCCTGAGGTAAAAGCTCCACCTGTGGTGAGCTGGACCATACTTTGCTGCACCCTTCATCACCTCAGTGGCCGGCCTGAAGTGCCGGTACCCCAAATTACTGGGAACTACAGGTGGCGTCATGTACCCCTGTAAATATTCCCTCCCCACCATCTAACAAATGACAGCCAGGGCACAGAACCGGGAACCCGACCACTCGTGACTTCCCCAGTTAACACCATCAAACCCAGGCCCGGTATCTGAGTACCCCTAGCCCTGGGCTTATCAGGTTCTCCCATGTGACCAGGATGTGTTGGATGTGTTTGTTGGTAAATGGACTTGCCGATCCCAGTTGCCGCAAACTAATAGTGGCAACCGGATCGCAGGGGCGCCAGATAAATTTCGTGGAATATTACTGAAAAAACTAGTCAGGTAGGTCAGTGATCTGTTTAGGCCTAATGGGCCGGATGAACTTAAATCTCATGCAAGCGATCCCATCAATGTTTTGCCCTGTCACACACAGGTGGGACACCTATACGTTTCGTGGAGTATTACCGAAAAAAATAGGTAGATCAGTGACCTGTTTAGGTCTTGTAGGCCGGATAAACTCAAAGCTCATGCAATCGCTCCCATCAATGTTATGCCCTGCCACACACGGGTGGGACAACTATACGTTTTGTGGAGTATTACAGGAAATAATAGAGAGGTAGATCAGTGACCTGTTTAGGCCTTGCAGGCCAGATAAACTCAAAGATCATGCAAGCGCTCTCATCAATGTTATGCCCTGCCACACACAGGTGGGACAAGTATAAGTTTCATGGAATATTACCGAAAAAACTAGTTAGGTAGGTCAGTGACTTGTTTAGGCCTAGTAGGCCGGATAAACTCACAGCTCATGCAAGCTCTCCCATCAAAGTTATGCCCTGCAACACACAGGTGGGACAAGTATAAGTTTCGTGGAATATTACCGAAAAAAAATAGTCAGCTAGGTTAGTGACCTGTATAGGTCTAGTGGTCAGGGGAGATTGAGCAAACAATGCTTTTAAGGGCCCAAAAAATGTTCATGTGTATACAGCACATTTGCCAAAACCTGGTTTGATGTCCAAAACTAGTTTACACAAACATTAAGAGAGATGTAGTAATCACTGCTTTTAAGCATCCAAAAATAGTGGATGTGAATACAGCAAATTTGTTAATCACTGGTTCGATAGACAAAAAGGTTGAATAATCAGAAACAAGGGCAGGAGTGTTAGGGATAGGTATTGAGCTCAGAGAGCCCTACTCAAGTCAAGCAACAAACAGCAAGGAGACCCCAACAACAGTCTCCATTTTTCAAAAAAATTAATCACAGCCACTAGGGATGAGCGAGTAGAATCATTACTATTCGGTACTCGTAATGATATTTGGGCTACTCGCTACTCCGTGAGTTTCTTGTGATTACTCAGGAGTAGCGAGTAGTCCTTTAACTTTCGCAGTTTATCTATATATACACTGCAAAAGTGCACTAAAAGTGAATAAAAGTTGTTAAAAAATAAAAAAATATCATACTCACCTAGCCGACGCCTGCACCGGGACCAGCAAAGAAGACATCCGATCAATGACAAGGAACTGTGAGTCTGACAGCCAATCAGATGGCTGGTAGTGATCTGGCCAATTAGATGGCCAGACGTCACAAACCATGTACCAGCCACCTGATTGGCCAGATTGCCAGGTCATTGATGTACGTTCAAGACCTGGCAATCTGGCCAATCAGGTGGCTGGTAGCGATTAGGTGGTTTGTGACATCTGGCCATCTAATTGGCCAGATCGCTACCAGCCATCTGATTGGCTGTCAGACTCACAGACACTAACAAATATACAAAGTCAAAGTGGTTTTGATTGCAAAAGTTTGGGAATACCTACGAGTAGTAATTTTACTCCTCCTAGTTGTTCTACAGCAATATCAGCATTTATGGAAGGTGTAAATAAAGATATTGAGAAATTGAAGGCTGATATAAAAAGTGAATTTGTTAGTCCAAATTTAACTACTATGGAAAAGGAAGCATTAGTGGAACTTGCTCGTGATGACAGTATCACTATAAAAAGTGTGGACAAAGGTGGTGGTATTGTCATTACGGACAGGAAGAAATATTTAGAACAATTAAGATCTCAAGTGTCAGATACTAATGTATATAAAAAATTAACAAGGGATCCTAACTTTGAGATTCAGCGCCAGCTTAAAAAAATACTGGATACAGCGATTAAGCATAAATTGATTGAACAGGATTTGGTAGATTTTTTAATAATTAAATTTCCGTCTACTCCAGTCATTTATGCCCTTCCCAAGGTTCATAAATCTTTAATAAATCCACCAGGACGCCCCATTGTGGCTGGCACGGATTCTGTGCTCAGCCACGTGGGGGTCTTTTTAGATAAAATTTTGAACCCCATCGCTATGGAGTTTTGCTCCTATGTGAAGGATACAGGAGACTTTTTGAAAAAATTACAGAATTAAACTTGGAAAATGAGAATTACCTACTCGTTTCTTTTGACGTTGTAAGTTTCTACACGTCGATCGAACACGAGTTTGGGATTGAGTGTATCAGAAAAAAGCTGAGCGGTAGAGGTTATTCTGACTTGGTGGAAAAATTAATTTTAGATCTCTTAACACTTGTTCTGACTAAAAATTATTTTCTTTTTGGGGATGATTTCTTCGAGCAACAAAGAGGGACCGCGATGGGGGCTAATATGGCCCCTGCATATGCAAACATTGCTATGGGAGTTCTGGAGGAGGGTGTCGTCTCTGTGTCCCACCACTTCCTGCATGTCAGGGGGTGGTGGAGATACATAGATGACATCTTCCTCCTATGGACCAGTATAGAGACGGCCCTTTTAGACTTTTTCCATTTTATGAATAGCATTAATAGTACCATTAAATTCACGATGGTCAGCTCTTCAGAACAGTTACAGTTCCTTGATGTTTCTGTGACAAAAGATGGTAATATTTTGTCGACTACTATATTTGTAAAACCCACTGATAAGAATAACAGTTTGTTGTTCTCAAGTCACCACCCTCGCAACATGGTGGAATCTATTCCGTTCAGTCAATTCCTGAGAGCAAAGAGAATAGAAAGTGATGAGAAGTCACTGGATAGCACCCTGAGTGTAATGACAGATAAATTTGCCAAAAGGGGTTATCCGGTGAAGCTCTTGGAAAAAGATAAAAATAAATTGAGGTCAATTGAAAGAAGGGATTTGTTGGTGCCAAAAGAAAGAGATAGAACTAAACGTGTTCCATTTGTCTCTGTGTTTTGTGAGGAAAGCAATTTGGTAGCCCAGATTATTAAGAAACATTGGAGCACATTGTCTAATGGCTTGCCTGAAATTTCGGAGTTCCGCGACTCCCCTCTCTTTTCCTATAAGAGAAACAAAAATTTGAAGGATCAACTTGTACATGCTGATGTTGGTTCCTTTAAGAAAAGGAAACAAAGCTTTCTTACTGGGATCACAAGAAAAGGCTGTTTTCCATGCTTAAATTGCATCAATTGTAAAGCCATGATAAAAGGCACTGAATTTACTGATAGGAATGCAGTAAAAATGTACAAGATCAATTATTTTTTAACATGTGATTCTGATTTTATTATTTACCGTATATACTCTCGTATAAGCCGAGTTTTTCAGCCCAAAATTTGGGCTGAAAAGTCCCCCCTCAGCTTATACGCGAGTATACAGCAGCAGCCCCAGAGGTATACAGGCCTCCCATCAAGATCTAGGGCCCCCCCCCTTGCGCGGCAAACCTGTAAAGTAAAATCATACTTATCACTGTCCTGTCGCGCTGTCCCGCCGCTGCCGACGTGACGATCCCGGGCTTCATTCAGCGTCTTCCCGCGGCTTCCTGGAGCGGCGTCATTGCCCACGACCACAGGAAGCCGCCGGAAGACACTGAATGAAGCCCAGGATCGTCATGTCGGCAGCGGCGGGACAGCGCGACAGGACAGTGATAAGTATGATTTTACTTTACAGGTTTGTCGCGCAAGGGGGGGGGGCCCTGGATCTTGATGGGGGGGCCTGTATACCTCTGGGGCTGCTGCTGTATACACCCCTGGGGCTGCTGCTGTATACACCCCTGGGGCTGGTGCTGTATACACCCCTGGGGCTGCTTCTGTATACACCCCTGGGGCTGCTGCTGTATACACCCCTGGGGCTGCTGCTGTATACTACCTAAGGGCTGCTGTATATACTTCTGGGGCTGCTGTATACTACCTCTGGGGCTGCTGTATACACCACTAAGGCTGCTGTATATACCTCTGGGGCTGCTGTATACTACCACTGGGGCTGCTGTATACACTACTGGGGCTGCTGTATACTACCTAAGGGCTGCTGTATATACCTCTGGGGCTGTATATACCTCTGGCGCTGCTGTATACACCACTGGGGCTGCTGTATACTACCTAAGGGCTGCTGTATATACCTCTGGGGCTGTATATACCTCTGGGGCTGCTGTATACTACCTCTGGGGCTGCTGTATACTACCTCTGGGGCTGCTGTATACTAACCACTGGGGCTGCTGCTGTATATACCACTGGGGCTGCTGCTGTATACTACCACTGGGGCTGCTACATATACCTCTGGGGCTGCTGTATACCACACTGCTGGGGGCTGTATACCTGTGCTGGGGTCCACCCTCGGCTTATACACGAGTCAATAGGTTTTCCCAGGTTTTGGGGGCAAAAGTAGGGGGGTCGGCTTATACACGGGTCGGCTTATACACGAGTATATACCGTATATGATTATTTGTCCATGTGGTTTGAGGTACGTGGGAGAGACTACTTGTGATTTTAAGACTCGGTTTTCTCAGTACAAGTATACAGTTCATAAAAAGAGAATAGACCTCCCCGTACCTAAACATTGCGTTGAGCTTGGTCATAAGGATACAGACCTGAAATTCATGATCATAGATCATGTTCCCCCTCTGAGACGTGGTGGTAATAGAACGGCTATATTAAAAAGGAAAGAGCTTCAGTGGATCCATGCATTCAGAACATTGAGACCAGAGGGACTCAATGTTGATTTCAAATTACATGGTTTAACTTAGTTTATAAATTTATATTGGAGGTTCTATGTCTCTTATTTTCATTTTATATGTGTGCATTTTGTATTGTACTAATTTGTTTGTTTTTTCCTCTTTACAGGTGATGGATATTGCTTGAAAACCTGTTTACACCCACTATATCACGATGTCTCTGTCCCTAAATAATAATTTTATTCTATATGGTTATACTAATAAAAGAATCTTTTTTCATACTGCAAAAGTGCTTGTTTGTAAATGAATTTCTTTTGGACACCAACTCAGTGGTGAATGATTATGTATGTAGGGGCTTTTGTATAGTGGATCTTGGTCATTTGGCGCCTCAGTTAAATTACTGGGTCGTTCGGATGTTCCATTTTTCACAGCCATTCCATTATTTGCTCTGACGGGCATTATGGTTTGGCACATTAACCCCTTGCTATTTGGTGAGTTTGGTGTCCATTATTTAATGTATTATATATAAGGTTTTTACCTATTTACTGCAGCCGCACAGCACTCATGAGGTATGGGCATAATAAATCTCCGGCCAGTTACAAAGATGGCGGCGGCGGACTTCATTTGTAATTGCGCATGCGCAGCGACGCTGCGGCGTCATGACGTCATGCCGTTATCGGAGCATGCGTGAATAAACCAGGAAGACGCTGGGAACATGAGGCACTCGTGCTGTGGAGTGATGGACAAGCATAATCCTATCACCTGAGTATATATGAATATTTTAATATCTCACATATGTCACCAATCAATGTATTAACACTCATTAATGATTTTAATACTTCCAGGAATATTGTACCTGGTGTTTATCAGCACTATATAAGGCACTTTATATATATATTATGATTGGACACATTTTGTAGTTTTTAAAGTCATTACAGTGACATTTATTGTAAAAGTTTTGATAATGATCATATGATGTTTTCTGCATAAATAACACAGCTATACCCATGATGCACTATGCCTGATGAAAACCGCAAGGTTGAAACGTTGTACCACATGGCTTAAGTAAAGCTGCTTTTTCACCAATGTGACTTGGAGTGCTGCCTGTCTTTTTGGATTCTTTGTCTTGCTGCAGTTGAGCCCTGCTACAGGAAGTATTGCACCCGATTTTTACTAATTTTTGTGCTGATTCTACTTTCTGTCTACTTTATATATATATATATATATATATATATATATATATATATATATATATATATATATATATATATATTTATATAGTCCGCGATATGTACTAAAGGGGGCCCACTGAGACCTTTTCGCCCGGGGCCCACAGAAACCTGGAGCCGGCCCTGCATGATGCTATAGCAATTGTGTAGTGTGACTGGTCAGCTCCTTAAATATGCCGCCCTATGCAGGGACAACCAATCGTAACGCTGGAGCTTCCACCAATGATCGCTGATGGGGCGCGGTATCCCGGAGGCACGCCCCAGGGAGTTCACTAGGTGACGAAAAAACTTTCCTGTTCCTCGATTACACGCCGCTACCATGGGGTTTAAACCTACCTGTTTTTGAGCACGGCTGAAACACAGGTGTCGACAGTGACCGGTGGCAACAACCTGAATTACATGCCGCTACCACGCGGTGTTTTGACGGTACAAGATACAATTGTCTCCGACACCCGGTGGTTTCCAACCTTCTGTAGCGGCGTGTAAAGGTACCTTTACCTTTGTCATGGGTAGGATGAAATGGTCATTTACTTGTCCACATATGAGGGACTGAGGGCTAGCTACTGTGCTGAGACAGGGTTGAGAAGGGTGTCTCAGACTAACTGCTGGTCTGTGAGGGAGGTGCAGGCATACATATTATAGGCAGACATATTATATTGCATTGATAAAAAGGTGGTGCTCTCGATGTCTGACAGCGCGCAACACCAGCAGGTGTTTCCACTTCCAAAACCGCTGACGACATGTCAATCACACTGACTGTTGAGGGTAAAGAGGTGGAAGTTCTGCAGCTGAAAGCCTGTTTGACAACTGTCCCCACAGTCACAGAGGATGAAGAAGCCGCAGATGCACTTGATGGGGCAGACGGTGGTTGGCCAGGCCCTCTAGGCCACATTGTAGCACAGTGAGTTTCCCACTTAAATTTATCTACATGTTCATGTGACGGTTCATGCATGAAGTACTCAAACTATTGATTTTTTGGCCTCTTTTCAGATTTTGTTTACAAATTTTGCAGATAACATGAGTTATGTCATCCTTTGCGACCTTAAAAAAGGCCCAGGCTAGGCAAGGCTTAGCGCCCGTGCAACCTGCAGAGCCACCACGGCTTCTGCACAGAGGCAGACTTGTGGATGAGGACGCAGTTGTTGAGGATGTACTTTCAGGACTCCGTCTCTGTCCAGGGAGCCACAACCTAACTGTCACGCTTCCGTGAAAAGGCGCCTTAGAGTGGACCACTGGGCCGTAGTACCGATCTCCCCTGGGTGAGCTGTTCCTAATTAAACCAGCCCCTATGCAGGGATTGTCAGGGGCAAGCCCAGGGGGTCTGAATACCACAGCTGCTAGTACAAGGGGGGTGGTTCATAGGGTTAGCCTATACTACGGTATAGCTAAGGAGAATTCGAGGTAACAGGGTCCAAGGCTAGGAGAGCAGAAATGGTTCTACCGGGGGAGAGTACAAGGAGAACCTGACCAACAGCCAGCAAAGCAGAAGCATAACTAACTCAGTAATCAGGCACCTCCCGTCAGTGGAGGTGGCCTGATATACCAGAGGATGGGCAGCTATTGGTCAAGGGGAGTGTCAGGTTGGGCTGTGTCGGACCCTAGAGTCACAGGGGAGGAGCGCAGCTGTGCCTAGTGCACTGCTCATTACACTCATGAAAACAGACCACTGCAGCGTGCTGGTGCTTGAGCCGAGTGGTAAGCAGACAGGAAGGGGACCGGGTGATTGCTCCAGGACACAGCACGCCTGGACCCCGGATGCCGGATTGGCAGAGGAGTGGAGTATGCAGACCCAGCAGAAGTGAGCTGGGGAGCGGTGCCAGGAGATCTAACACTAATCTCGTCACAAGCATCCTACTCTACCTCTGCAGTCGTTTGGACATCGTTTTGACATCGTTGGTGAGCTGTCACATGCATAGATATCGTGGACGACGCGCCAACAATCTAGCAAGCTGGTATCGTTCGCACAACCCAGCTAACAATACTTGTTCACTGATGTGAATGGGCGAAATTGTAAACCACATCGTTATCGCGGTGTCACACTGAATAATGCAGCAGGTTGGCAGAGCGTGGATCGTCAGATTTGAGAACATATTCTCAAATCTGGATTCAGCAATCCGATTTATCGTATCCATATCTCAGTGTCACACGCAACGAGGCAGTAACGATGTTGCTTGAATGACTCCAAACCCGTTCACGATATTGTACTGTGTAATGGGGCCTTTACTGTGATCTTTTTGAACCAGAATAAACATTTATTTGTTATGCCATTCACTATGCAGTATAAGTGATTAGACTGCTTTATTCTTTGGGTAGATATGATTACAGTGATACTAGATTTTCTTTCTTTAATTTTGCAAGTATCACACACTAAAAAATGCTTTATTTATTGAAAAAAATTATTTGCATTACTGTATTTTCATGCTATAATATTTCTGTATTTCTGCTGTCAGAGTCATGTGAGAGCCTGTTTTTTGCAGGATGAGTTGGTGTTTTCATTGGTACCCCTTTTGGCCACATTATATCTTTTGATCGCTTTCTATTCCAATTTTTAGGATACAGAATGAACAAAAATCACTAATTCAGGTTTTTTTTGTTTATTTTTTTGCCTTTGTGGATTAAAGGGGAAAAATAGATGTATTCTTTGGATCAGTATGATTAAAATTAAACCACATTTATACAATTTTTTTATGTTTTGCCACTTTTACACAATAAAAATAATTTGTTTGAAAAAGCATTGCACTTGCATTGTGGTATTCTGAGCGTTGTAGCTTTTTTTTCTTTTTTCACTGACAGAGCTCTATGGTGGCTTGTTTTTTTGAGAAACAAAATGATGTTTTCAGTAGTAACATTTAACTTTAATTTTGGAAGGGTGATAAAAAAGCATAGTTTTTTTCTATATTGTTTATTTTTTTATGGTGTTCACTGTAGGGGTTAACTAGTGCGACAGTTTTATTTATTGGATCATTCTGGATGTGGCAATACCAAATGTGTCTAAATTTTATTATTCCATTCACTGATCTCATGTATTGTAATAGACATGTATTACAATACAAGAGACCTGTCAGCTTATATTGACAGAGCACCTGTCAGTTTGATCTGATCCTAATAGGCCACTACACCTGTCAAATCAGGATGTGATTGTGTGACAACCATTAGCTTCCTGTGATTTCGTCACACGGGCGCTGATAGAGGTAAACGAGTTAGCACCTCCCTTCCACAACCTTCCAGATGCCATGATGGCTATCCATCACAGCATCTGGAGAGCTAGTTAGCCGGGACGGCATGAATACCGGCCCTGACTGGTACTGCAGGAGCTCTGCTATTAACTGTGCCAAGCTTTGGCGATCATGTGGAAGCATGATAATGCTGTGATTGGTCTGTCACATTGACTGATGAATCAAAGTGATCTGAGTAATATGAAAGCCAAGATGGGTCTCCCCACCTCTTTCTGTGCCAGGTCAGCTGTCACAAATTGACAGTTTAAAGCCATGACGTATATAGCCCGTCTTGTTGCGGGAACTGACGCACACTAATGAAGTGATATGTAAAAGTTTGTTCAACAACATTTATACAAGCCAGGGAGAATATAATCTGGTCAGATGAGACCAAAATTTAACTCTTTGGATGCCATAATACACACCATGTTTGAAGGCCAAAAAGCACTGCATACCATCCCCAAAACACCATACCAACAGTGAAGATTTGAGATGGAGCATAATGCTATAAGGCTGTTTTTCAGCATAGGCACTGGCAAACTTCATTAAATTGAAGTAAGGATGAATGGACCAATGTACATGCTTAATAAAATTCTGCAAGGATGATCAAATGAGACTAGAGTGGACATTTTAGCAAGACAATGATCTAAAATTTCTGCAGAATTGTGATAGATATACAGTTGTGGCCAAAAGTATTGACACCCCTGCAATTCTGTCAGATAATACTCAGTTTCTTCCTGAAAATGATTGCAATCACAAATTCTCTGGTATTACTATCTTCATTTAATTTGTCATCAATGAAAAAACACAAAAGAGAGTGAAGCAAAAAGCAAAACATTGATCATTTCACACAAAACTCCAAAAATGGGCAAGACAAAAGTATTGGCACCCTCATCCTAATACTTGGTTGCACAACCTTTAGCCAAAATAACTGCGATCAACCGCCATCAATGAGTTTCTTACAATGCTCTGCTGGAATTTTAGACCATTCTTCTTTGGCAAACTTCTCCAGGTCCCTGATATTTGAAGGATGCCTTCTCCAAACTGCCATTTTTAGATCTCTCCACAGGTGTTCTATGGGATTCAGGTCTGGACTCATTGTTGGCCACCTTAGAAGTCTCCAGTGCTTTCTCTCAAACCATTTTCTAGTGCTTTTTGAAGTGTGTTTTGGGTCATTGTCCTGTTGGAAGACCCATGACCTCTGAGGGAGACCCAGCTTTCTCACACTGGGCCCTACATTATGCTGCAAAATTTGTTGGTAGTCTTCAGACTTCATAATGCCATGCACACGGTCAAGCAGTCCAGTGCCCGAGGCAGCAATGCAACCCCAAAACATCAGGGAACCTCCGCCATGTTTGACTGTAGGGACCATGTTCTTTTCTTTGAATGCCTCTTTTTTTCTCCTGTAAACTCTATGTTGATGCCTTTGCCCAAAAAGCTCTACTTTTGTCTCATCTGACCAGAGAACATTCTTCCAAAATGTTTTAGGCTTTCTCAGGTAAGTTTTGGCAAACTCCAGCCTGGCTCTTTTATGTCTCGGGGTAAGAAGGGGGATCTTCCTGGGTATCCTACCATACAGTCCCTTTTCATTCAGACACCGACGGATAGTACGGGTTGACACTGTTGTACCCTCAGACTGCAGGGCCGCTTTAACTTGTTTGGATGTTAGTCGAGGTTCTTAATCCACCATCCTCACAATCTTGCGTTGAAATCTCTCGTCAATTTTTCTTTTCTGTCCACATCTTGGGAGGTTAGCCACAGTGCCATGGGCTCTAAACCTCTTCATGACACTGCGCACGATAGACACAGGAACATTCAGGTCTTTGGAGATGTACTTGTAGCCTTGAGATTGCTCATGTTCCCTCACAATTTGGTTTCTCAAGTCCTCAGACAGTTCTTTTGTCTTCTTTCTTTTCTCCATGCTCAATGTGGTACACACAAGGACACAGGACAGAGGTTGAGTCAACTTTAATCCATGTCAACTGGCTGCTAGTGTGATTTAGTTATTGCCAACACCTGTTAGGTGTCACAGGTAACTTACAGGTGCTGTTAATTACACAAATTAGAGAAGCACCACATGATTTTACTAACAGTGCCAATACTTTTGTCCACCCTCTTTTTATGTTTGGTGTGGAATTATATCCAATTTGGCTGTAGTACAATTCTTTTTGTGTTTTTTTCATTGAAATGAAGATAATAATACCAAAGAATTTGTGATTGCAATCATTTTCAGGAAGAAATGGAGTATTGTCTGACAGAATTACAGGGGTGTCAATACTTTTGGCCACAACTGTAGCTTAATAGATGAACCCTATGGTTTTTCCACATTCGCTTATGAACTAAAATACTACAATTCTGTAGTGCCTTAATTCACTAACAACCGAAAGAAAATGTTACGTTTTAAAGGGAATTCGTCACCAAGCTTTTGCTACTTTTTCTGAGAGCAGGATAAGTAGTAAAACAGACAATGATTCCAGCAATTAATCATTTAGTTTGCTGGGACCAGAACTTGTGATGCAACTCTGGTTTAGAAAACTAAACCCATCTACAACACAGCTTTCTGTGTACATTGTTAATAAACAGTAAGCTGGGTGGACCAGGACTCATGTCTCAGGCAGTCTAGGCAGGGTCATATTTACCAATAGGCACTGGAGTACCGGTGCTTAGGACAGTGGGTAGAGGGGTGGCACCAGGGACAAGATGTGGAATTTTTTTTTTTTAATATTCTATTTCCTCTCCCCAGACTCTATAGAAAAACCAAAATCTTTGCAGGGGAGTGGGTGTCAGCAGTGGAGGCAGCAGTGACCGTTTAATGCATTTCATCAACTTCTATAAGATGCTGATGAAATGATGCTCTGTGCACCATGGCACTTCCAGGTGCACCTCCATAACCCGCCGTGCAGCCATGGAGGAGGAGGGAAGCCGCCATAGCTGAGAACTGGTAAGTGCTACATAGCCAAAGATATTGGGGGAGGGCTTCGATATGCATGGGAGAGGGCGCAGCAGTACATGAGATGTGCATGGGAGATGGGCCAGCAGAACATAGGATGCCCATGATAGAGGGGAAGCAGAACATGGGATTTGCATATTATAGGGGCAGCACACCATGGGATGTGCATGGGAGAAGGGCAGCAGAGCATGGCATGTACATGGGAAAGGGAGCTGCAGAACATAGGATATGCATGGGAGAGGGGACTGCAGAACATGGTATGTGCATGGGAGAGGGAGCTGTAGAACATAGGATGTGCATGGGAGAGGGGCAGCAGATAATGGGATGTGCATGGGAGAGGGGAAGCAGAACATGGGATGTGCATAGTATAGGAGCAGCAAAACATAGGATGCGCATGGGAGAGGGAGCTGCAGAGCATGGGATGTGCATAAGAGAGGGGATGAAAAACAAGGGATGTGCATGGGAGAGGGGGCTGTAGAACTTTGGATGTGCATGGGAGAGGGAGCTCCAGAACATGGGATATGCATGGGAGAGGTGATGCAAAACAAGGGATGTGCATGGGAGAGGGGGCTGTAGAACATGGGATGTGCATGGGAGAGGGAGCTGCAGAACATGAGATGTGCATGGGAGAGGGGATGCAAAACAAGGGATGTGCATGGGAGAGGGGGCTGTAGAACATGGGATGTGCATGGGAGAGGGAGCTCCAGAACATGGCATGTGCAAAGGAGAGGGGCCGTAAAACATGGGATGTGCTTGCGAGAGGGTGCAGCAAATTATGGGGTATGCATGGGAGAGGGAGCTGCAGAACATGGGATGTGCATGGGAGAGGGGATGCAAAACAAGGGATGTGCATGGGAGAGGGGGCTGTAGAACATGGGATGTGCATGAGAGAGGGGATGCAAAACAAGGGATGTGCATGGGAGAGGGGGCTGTAGAACTTGGGATGTGCATGGGAGAGGGAGCTCCAGAACATAGGATATGCATGGGAGAGTGGATGCAAAACAAGGGATGTGCAAGGGAGAGGGGGTTGTAGAACATGGGATGTGCATGGGAGAGGGAGCTGCAGATCATGGGATGTGCATGGGAAAGGGGCAGCAGATTATTGAATGTGCATGAAACCATGGGCAGCAGAAAATGGGATGTGCATGGGAGAGGGGCAGCCAGGGGCGGGCTGGTGCTTCTAACACCGGGTGGCAGATTTGTCCTGCCAGCCCTGGATGAGGAGTGGGGTGGGGGGTGCTTTCAGAGATTTGGCGGAGCGGGTGGGGGGTGCTGTCAGAGATTTGGCGGAGCGGGGGGCGGGGGAGGTTTAGGTGCTGTCGGAAATCACTCACATGGTTCTTGGCCGCCTCTGCCGCGTCTCCTGCTGTTTCACAGCTCCGGCCTGGGGGCACTTTCCCCCCTGCCACCTGGGCCGGTCCGCCCCTGGGGGTAGCAGAACATGTTATGTGCATGGTACAGGGACAGCGTGTAATGGAATTTGAATTGTAGGGGGCAGTGTGTGATAAGATCTGTATGGAAAGGAGGGTAGCCTGCGGGGTGACAGCTATATGGGAAAGGGAGCAGCCTGTGGGATGGGATCTGTATAGAACAGGGGGCAGCATGCGGGGTGACATCTATATGGAAAAAGGACAGCCTGCAGAGTGAGATCACTGTAGATAGGAGGGCAGTGTTCTGTGGGATCACAATGGCAAAGGGTAGTGAGGGGTAGAGTTATTTTACGAACAGGGCAGCTTATGGTTGGCTCAACATGGGAAAAAGGCAACATTGTGTAGGTTCTGTATGGAAAAGGGGGAAGCTTGTGATAGCCTAGTATGAAAAAGGGCAATGTGGGGTGGGCTCAGTATGGACAAATCTAATGAGTTATAAAGCTCAAAAAGGGGGCAGCATGCAGTCAAGACAGTGTAGAGATCATAGTTCATAAATAAGGAGGGTGTGGTGGATGTAACTCATAAGTAAGGATGGTGTGGTGGTCATGGTGTATAAGGGGAGATTTTGTGGGGTGTTTTTTTTTGTGGATCACATTGAGGGGCAGTTTTTTATTTGAGGGCACAACAAAGTGCTTATTTAGGGCACATCATGGGTGATTATTTTTATTCAGGCATATTTGTAATGCTGTGGTCACTGCTGCAGCCTTGGCCCCTCCCTGAAATGAAGCGTCATCAGTGGAATTTATTCACACTGGGTTAATCACTTGTGGGGCCAATGCTGGTCTCTGCACATATGAGATTCTGACACTGCTCTGGTGCCAACTCATTACTGCTGATCTAAGCTGGCAACAGAGGGTGTGCTGTCATTATGCAAATTGGTAACTGCACATCATGTAAGGACAAGCCCAGACCCTCAACTTAGTGTCATTGATCACGCTTCATTTCAGGAAGGGATAGAGGCTGTGCCAGTGACTGCAGCCTATGCCCCCGGATGACATCTCATTTGAATATTCCTGCATTCACTGGGATTCTAAAACCAATGACATCAAAAAGGAAGTATATAAAAAAAGAGAATAACAGATTGTGTAGTTAGGGAAGCATAGGGAATTATTAATGCAAGTATATTAGAAAATAGTTTAGATTTTGGCACTAGTTAGATATCGATTTAGAATGAAAATGACTTTGCCTTTGGACCATCTCTTTGTTACAACTAATCAGTACTGTGTGTTGTATTCCATAAATGGGAACAATTTATAACGAACTCTCTATGTTTTGCATTGCTGTTGCTAGGCAGATATCTGTTCTTTGAAGTTTTTCCCTAAGCCTCTCCTGTAGTTGATCACGTATTAGTGGCCCCTCCCTTATTCCCTAGTGTTCATTTTGTCTGTATCACATGCATACTTCCCATTCAGGATTATTCTTTTCACCCGCTACTGCATTGTACTTACCGTATATACTCGTGTATAAGCCGACCCATGTATAAGCCGACCCCCTACTTTTGCCCCCAAAACCTGGGAAAACCTATTGACTCGTGTATAAGCCGAGGGTGGACCCCAGCACAGGTATACAGCCCCCAGCAGTGTGGTATACAGCAGCCCCAGTGGTAGTATACAGCAGCAGCCCCAGTGGTATATACAGCAGCAGCCCCAGTGGTTAGTATACAGCAGCCCCAGAGGTATATGCAGCAGCCCCAGTGGTAGTATACAGCAGCCCCAGAGGTAGTATACAGCAGCCCCAGAGGTATATACAGCAGCCCCAGAGGTATATACAGCCCCAGAGGTATATACAGCAGCCCCAGTGGTAGTATACAGCAGCCCCAGAGGTAGTATACAGCAGCCCCAGAGGTATATACAGCAGCCCCAGTGGTAGTATACAGCAGCCCCAGTGGTGTATACAGCAGCCCCAGAGGTAGTATACAGCAGCCCCAGTGGTAGTATACAGCAGCCCCAGAGGTATATACAGCAGCCCCAGAGGTATATACAGCAGCCCCAGTGGTAGTATACAGCAGTCCCAGTGGTGTATACAGCAGCCCCAGAGGTAGTATACAGCAGCCCCAGTGGTAGTATACAGCATCCCCAGAGGTATATACAGCCCCAGAGGTATATACAGCAGCCCCAGTGGTAGTATACAGCAGCCCCAGTGGTGTATACAGCAGCCCCAGAGGTAGTATACAGCAGCCCCAGTGGTAGTATACAGCAGCCCCAGAGGTATATACATCCCCAGAGGTATATACAGCAGCCCCAGTGGTAGTATACAGCAGCCCCAGTGGTGTATACAGCAGCCCCAGAGGTAGTATACAGCAGCCCCAGTGGTAGTATACAGCAGCCCCAGAGGTTGTATACTGCAGCCCCAGAGGTAGTATACAACAGCCCCAGAGGTATATACAGCCCCAGTGGTAGTATACAGCAGCCCCAGTGGTAGTATACAGCAGCCCCAGAGGTAGTATACAGCAGCCCCAGAGGTAGTATACAGCAGCCCCAGAGGTATATACAGCCCCAGTGGTAGTATACAGCAGCCCCAGTGGTAGTATACAGCAGCCCCAGAGGTAGTATACAGCAGCCCCAGAGGTAGTATACAGCAGCCCCAGAGGTGTATACAACCCCCCCATCAGTATACAGGGCCCCCCCTTGGTGCACAATCCTGTAAAGGAAGAGAGTAGTATACTTATCACTGTCCCACTGCCGCTGTCCCGCCGCCGTCATCGCGCTCCTCCGTCTTCATCCAGTGTCTTCCGGCTTCCTCTGGCGCGCAGACAATGACGTCATTGCCTGCGCCGACCGGAGGAAGCCGGAAGAAGACGGATGAAGATGGAGGAGCGCGATGACGGCGGCGGGACAGCGGCAGCGGGACAGTGATAAGTATACTAATCTCTTCCTTTACAGGATTGTGCAGCAAGGGGGGGGCCTGTATACTGATGGGGGCGGGCCTGTATACTGTATACACTGTAAACAGTGTATACAGTATACAGTGACTCACGTATAAGCCGAGGGGGGGACTTTTCAGCCCAATTTTTGGACTGAAAAACTCGGCTTATACAAGATTTTGGAAGAAATCAGCTCCATTTCTGCTGGTCTTTACTACAAGTCAGTTCTAGTTGAGTTGAACTGTCTGAGGACACTTGGCATGTGAGTACAACAGCTAACGATTATCTAAAGAACAGATGATTGGAACACTTAGAGATTCATAGAGCTATGGAAGATTCAGAACAGTAAAAAGAATTGCCTGTTACCAAGAACAGTATACAGCTTGCAATCCAGAGAAAGGATCATCTATCAAGCTAAGGCTGGCTTCACACCACATTTCTGGGGATTCTGCTTAATCTGCTTTGAAATGGAGAGGCCGGGATCCATTTTTTGCCTCCCATGTATCCCTATGGTGCCGGATTGGTCACATATGGCCATGCGTTTGTGTGAATTTAGTTCGGGATCCATTTGTGTCCTGTTTTTTTCCCTTACCCAGAATCAAGGACTGCTCCAATTTTGGGCTAAACTGACAAAAACAGACAGAAACAAATCCGGTGCGGTCCGGAGCACATAACATGGGAGTCTATTGTGCCGAATCTGGGATAAAACAGGATCATTTCCCGGATCCGGAAAACTACAAAGGTGGAAGTGTGCCTTCGAAACTGCAACTAATGACTTCAGCATTACTGCTGCTGAAGAGCTGGAACTGCTGATCAGGTCGCTGGGTCCACTATCTACAGAGCAAATTAAGAAACTCAGATCCGTTTACATCGGCGATTCAGCAGCAGGTCTCACAACTGCATGGGACAGACTAGAGAAAGGTTTCGGAAGCTATAGAAGATGCACTGCTCAAACAACTACAAGACTTTCCTAAAATATCCGACAAGGACACTTCAAAATTCCAGGAACTCAGCGACCTGCTGTCCGAGTTCCAGCTGGCTAACACAGACATACATCTACCTGGCCTCAGCTAGTTGGACACCGCACGTGGAGTGAAACCCATAGTCTCCAAGTTACCATACAACATACAAGAAAAGTGGACCATATGAGGGTCAAATTACAAAAGACCACGTCTCTTTCCCTCCATTCTCCTATATCTGTGACTTCAACAGAGTGATTGCAGAGTACAAAACCAACCCCAGCTACTGCTACGAGGAACTCGGTAGTTCTTTGCCATCTGCTAAATATGAGAGTTGACACCCTTGCGACAGACACTGCAGTGGGCCGGTGTCTTCAAAAAAGGCCAACGTTTTGCCTACACCGACACTTGCACCAGACAAAGGCAACGAAGGTGAGAAGGTAGAAAATCTGTATCGCCAGTGCCCTATTAATAAAATGTCACATCCCCTGAAGAATTGCATCGGCTTTAGGAAGAAACCACTTCAGGAGCGTAAGGAACTTCTGACGAAGTTTGGAGTATGCTTCATTTGCTATACCTCTACCAAACACCTGGCTAAGGACTGTGTCATTGCTATCAAGTGTCTAGAGTGTGACAGCGAAGACTATGTACAAATGCTCCATCCGTCACAACCTGACTCTGCATCTACACTTTCTCCCACTATAAGCCATGGCGGGGAGAATACAGACCAAGTGACAAATCATTCATGTTTTGGGCTGGAATCATTGGGAAACAGCTGGTAGGCCCCTTTAAGGTTCCTGAAGGTGTGAAAATGATCTCTGCAACATATATAGAGTTTCCAACTGAGAACTTTCTTCCATGGTACAAAAAACAAAAATGTGCCTTAGGAGCAAAATCATCCTCAAGCATGTCAATGCACCATCTCATGCTACAAAGAATACCTCTGTGCCATTGGCTGCTATGGGCATAAAAGGAGATAAACTCATGGTGTGGCCACCATCTTCCCCTGGTCTCAACCCTATAGAGAACCTTAGGAGTATAATCAAGCAAAAGATCTATGAGGGTGGGAGGCAGTTCACATCAAAACAGCAGCTCTGGCAGGGACGTCGCTATGCATTAAGAATCGGGGCTGTAGCCCCGATTCTTATGCATAGAGCCCCGAATCTCGCCGGCTGTCAGGGCCAGGGCCACTTTCTGTTAAGTCCCGGCCGCTCTACAGCACAGCTTGGCAGGGGGCGGTAACAACATCACGGAGCTGTGCAGAGCGGCCGGCAGACACACGCTGAGAGGAGACTGGAGCAGCTCACTGAGGACTGAGGAGAGAGAGGTGAGTATTTATGTTGTTTTTTTTCTACACTGATGGGAGACTATGGGGTGGCAGTGCAGGGGAGATCATATGGCTGGTGCACAGTGCAGGGGAGATCATATGGCTGGTGCACAGTGCAGGGGAGATCATATGGCTGGTGCACAGTGCAGGGGAGATCATATGGCTGGTGCACAGTGCAGGGGAGATCATATGGCTGGTGCACAGTGCAGGGGAGATCATATGGCTGGTGCACAGTGCAGGGAGATCATATGGCTGGTGCACAGTGCAGGGGAGATCATATGGCTGGTGCACAGTGCAGGGGAGATCATATGGCTGGTGCACAGTGCATCAGAGACCAGAGTGGCAAGGGGCCCGCCGCCCCGGAGCTAGGGAAAGTGGATGCCGAGACAAAGTCAGTGCTGACAGGAGGAGGTGCAGGGACAATGTGCTGTAGATAAGTATGCTGATAATGCTGCTGCTGCCTGCTGGTTGTCTGTATAGTCACTCACTGTGCTGAGGGGGGAGGGAGAGGCACTCAGTGTGGCCCCCACTGCTCTCTGTGCTGCTGCTGCTGATCCATGGAGAGAGAGGGAGCAGGACATTAACCCTATCATACCCTCCATAAGAGGGAGGGGGCTGTGCAGTGTGTCCCCTGCTCCATCCATATCACTGCACACAGGGACATCTGTGCCTCATCTCCTATCAGCCAATCACAGATTTCACTTTATAAGCACATCTGTGATTGGCTGCCAGCAGATGATAGTGTCCCCTGTGCCCTGGAGCTGCAGATTGCAGGAGCTGGAGCAGGAGACATCTATGGCCCCTCTGACACCATAGAAAGACTCACAGCCTCTGGGGAAAACTGTAAGAATATTTTTTTTAATAATTTCTCTAAAACTTAATTTCTGTATGCGCATGTTGGCAGTAGTAGTTGACTTGCCCCGTGGGGGCTGTGGGGTACTCTGAGCCGGGCACCTCGATGTCATTCAAGTGTCTGGGGTGATGTCACAGTGGCGTGACCCGGTCTGTGGCCACCCGGATGGGCAGTCAATAGAAAGGGGGTTAAAAAATTAGGGAGTAGTTTGTCATGACGCCACCCGTGGTATGCAGCTGTAGTGGCCGCTGCTGCAGGCCGGGACCTCTGGGGATGATTTAATGGCAGCTGGTATGGTGTCGCTCCCCACGGGTGGAGCAGATGCCCAGAGCATCCAGAGTAATGGAGTGTTAGGGTGCTGGGGAGCTAGCGGGGCTGATCGGGCTGCAGGGAAGGATCGGGACCAGTGGTGTAGCATGGGGGGGGGCAGCGGTCCGCGCCAGGCGGCACGTGTGTGGGGGCGGTAGCAGGGCTGTATTTAAACGGCAGGGGAGCGCAAGCTTTTTTTTTTCTTTACCTCCCTCCCCCAGACTCCATATGAAAACTGAAGTCTTTGTGGGAGAGGGAGGGTGTTGCCGCTGGTAGTGCATTGCCGCCCGGCCGCGGCGCCCGCATGTACTGTGCCCCCTCCTGGCCCCCCAGCGCTGAGAGCGATCACGCTGACAGGAAGCCGCTGGGAGCTCTGCTGCTTCCTGTCCCGTGATGGCTCCAAGTGCTCGTGCGATGGAGGCGGCTGCGGTGCTGGCGGCTGCGCCACCCAGCGGGCCCCCCATGGACCCGGAGAGGTGAGGGAAACTGTGCAGGGGATAGGGGACAGGGGAGCAGAGGAGAAGAGGACAGGGGGGCAGAAGGACAGAAACAGGGGGACAGAGAAGAGGACAGGGGGGCAGATGGACAGGAACAGGGAGACAGAGGAGAAGACGAGCAGCTGCAGGGACAGAGGAGAGGAGGACGGGTGTGCAGCAGGACAGTGGAGAGGAGGACAGTGGTGCAGGAGAACAGAGGAGCAGCAGGAGGGACAGAGGAGAGGAGGACGGGGTGCAGCAGGACAGTGGAGAGGAGGACAGTGGTGCAGGAGGACAGAGGAGCAGCAGGAGGGACAGAGGAGAGGAGGACGGGGGTGCAGGGGGACAGAGGAGAGGAGGACGGGGGTGCAGGAGGGACAGAGGAGAGGAGGACGGGGGTGCAGGAAGGCAGAGGAGAGGAGGACGGGGTGCAGGGGGACAGAGGAGAGGAGGACGGGGGTGCAGGAGGGACAGAGGAGAGGAGGACGGGGGTGCAGGAAGGCAGAGGAGAGGAGGACGGGGTGCAGGGGGACAGAGGAGAGGAGGACGGGGGTGCAGGAGGGACAGAGGAGAGGAGGACGGGTGCGCAAGAGGAGTGGGGCTGTGTGGTGATAATGGCAGCTGTACCAGGTGTCTCTGCCTACATGCGGCAGCCTCCACCTTCCTGTGTTGGCAGGGTGTGGCATGCTGGGAATTGTAGCTCTCCTGCCTGTTCTGGCATTACTGTATGGTTTCTGGGTAGTGTGTTGGGTGCTGGGTGTTGTAGTTCTTCTGGGTGGGCTCAATGTTCTCCCGCCTCCTGTCTGTGGTTATTGTGCCTCTTCTGGGATGTCCTCGGCTCCGTGCTGTGCATAGACAGTGTACCGTATATTGTCTGTGCACAGCACGGTGCTGGGGAGTTGGTGGTACAGTCTCCCGCCGCCTTAAAATCGATCTGTTTCTCATCAAGGAGAGTCGGATGAGTGACATCTGTTTTTTGGTCTTTTTGGCAACTGCTGTGCGAGTGTCCGACATTTTTCTCAGATCACATCTGTGTGCAATCTGTTCTTTCCTCAGCAGCTATTACTGTAGAATCATTTACAGGAACATTTTACAGTTGTCTCAGCTACAGAATGAGAATGTATCAGTGAAAAAAACTGATGCCTCTCGGATGGTCAGTGTGCGGTCCGTGATTTTGTCGGACTCATAGACTTGCATTGTCGAGTCTAGGTGTGAATCACATACTGTCACAGCATGTTGCAACTTTTTTCTCATCCTGAATCTGGATGAGAAAAAAGCGTCCAACACACGTCAGTATGCTCTCAGAAATTGATTGCAATGCGAGAAATCGCACATTGCACTCATCAGAGTTTCACACCAGTGTGTCCGTACCCTAATACTAAAATCCATGTAGTAATCCAACTGGTATGGGGAGGATTTTTGGCTCAGTTAGTACACTCCATACTTCTTGTTATTAACCAATTAATGCTCTTTTATCCACCGCACTGCAGTGTCAAAAGAGGAAGACAGCGACACAGGCAGCAACATGGCGTCAGAGAGCCCCTGACCTCCAAATAGAAGATCCTCAGATCCTGGTATTGTGATATAATATTAAGAATAAAGTTTTTTGCATTTTTATTACACTATGAACTCCACAGTACAGCGGTGAAAATTGCTCTGGCCCCGGGTCCTCCTTGAGTCCTGCTTGTTGCCATATACTGGGGTTGTGCAGAGGTGGCGATGCACAGTGACAACCCCAATAGGCGAGTGGCTATTTGGTCCAATACTTACCCCCCAATTGCACCCCTTCTCTTTGTGTTTTAGTATAGTAGTTATATTCTTGTATATAGGGGCAGACAGTGTATACTATGTATACTTCCGGATTATCAACAACCAAAGGGGCGGCAAATTTTTCGGCCCCGGGCACCACAAACAGTTGCTACGCCACTGATCGGGACATCTCCCAGGCAGGCTCCTGCTGCCTGCGCGGTGTTTCAGCCTACCGCTCCTCAAGTAGGAAAGGAACAGTCTCACACAATTCTGAGTTCCCAACCCGGTTTACTTAAGTTTTCTCTGCATGTACTACAGGTCACAGTTCAAGTACATTGGCGGTGCGGGTAGTCTGCTCTCCTCCTTCCTGCACACGCCTCTGCGCACAGAGCCCCAATCCAGCAGTCACAGGCCTTGTCAGGCTACCGGCTGTTTCCCCTGACCCTAATACAGCTGCCTACTCGGCGGATGTGCTGGGAGTTGGCCACAGCTCCTCTGGACCTCGTGGCCACCGTTTCTGTAGTTGGAGCTTGGAGTCTACTTCCTATCTTTCAGGGTCGGGTCCCTGGTGCCAGCCCTGACCCTCCACTTCACTGCAGACTCGGGCGCACAGGCTCCTTCCGTCTCTCCACAGTCTTGTCCCGGGACGAGCCTCATCTTTGCTCAAGTCCTCCGGGTCCTTTCTCTCTGTCCTCCATTATAGAACATGTTCTTTAATGGCGTTTTTTGACAGCGAAATTCATGCACTTTAAAATCACGGTATTATCGCCAGAAAAGCGCTCAAGTGAAAGAAGCCTTAGGATTACTTGGATGTTGGCCTAATACTGTTATATTTTGTGTATTTATTGAGTGCATGTTGGCAATCGCTATAATGTTTTAAAGCATTAAATCTGTTAATATTATATATGTAGAGTGTCACTGGTTATTAAAGTACATTTTACTTGGGTTTTATTTAAATTTATTCCGAAAAATGCAGCTCAGTGGGCCCGAGCCCCGGATGTTTTTTGACCCTAGCAACGCCCCTGAGCTCTGGGAGGCTATTCTGACATCATCTAAAGAAATACAAGCAGAAACTCTCCAGAAACTCACAAAATCAATGAATGCTAGAATTGTGAAGGTGATATCAAAGTAGGGTTCCTATGTTAGCAAGTAACATGGCCTGTTAGGATGTTTTGAAGTTAAATAGCTTTTTATTTCAGTGAATGTGACCTGTTAATGCTGAAAAGTCAACAAATGAGCATTTTCAGTTCTTTCAAACATATCAAATGTTTTCAAACTCTACTGTGCGTAATAATTTTGAACAGTGCTTTTAGAGTTTTTTTAATTTTGAAAATTATACTGTTATCATATGAAGATTTCTTCAATAAAATTTGATGTATACTCTAACGGGTGATGACTTTTATTACACTGACTGTCATTTGCACCAACCATTTAGAAAAATCAGAGAAAAATAACATTTGCATAATAATTTGGAACAGAGTGTAGTCAGAAAATAACAGCTAGCTGCCACCTTAGATTCAGTTGAGAGCTTGTTTCTGTGAGCAGTGGTTTAGCGTACTTTTTCTCTGTATGATTCGTGCCTGTAAAAATGGATATTACTCCAATGAAGAGGTCTAGAATTATTACTATTAATGGACATACAAGTCTGACTGTTAGAGAAATCGCTTCTACCGTTGGTACTGGAAAATCTAACATTTCAAGCATAATTCGCACACACAATGAAACTGGATCATTTTCTCCAAAGTGAAAAGGAAAATGTGGATGAAAAAGGAAAGCGACACCAAGAACTGATAAAACACTTATCAGAAATAGTAAAATTACTGCAGGAAAAACTTGATTTGCCCCAATTAATTTGCACAGCACTGTATAACATAGGATGATTTCTTATGTAGCCAGACAATTCTTTGTATTTTGTGCTCTACCTTGTGATAAGCAATCATTGTTCCTACAAGTCTTGAAGATGCTTGGTGATGTTTACCGTGTGTAATGTAATTATCTCACTTCTTTGTCATAGAAGGCCAGAGAACTTAATCCTCCTAAAAGTCCATTGTATTACTATGTGTACTGCTAGATGTAAACTATGTCATTGAGTCTCCTTTGCCAGCAATTCAACACTACTAGAGATACTTTATATACAGGTTGAGATCGAGCAAATGAGAGAACAGTCTTATTCCACCAATCGTGAAGTCCCCAATATCCTGCAATGAGGGATCAGGGTATTTAAGGAGGACTGTTCATTTGACCAGCAGACTTGATACAGGAAACTAATCTAGGATCTACGGATCCGATTGGCAGGCCATAACCCCAGGCCCTTCGCTGCCGACCAAGGGGATCAGAACCTGGATTATAATACTACAAGAACTTCAGCATCAAATGTTCAGATTCAGCTGGGATATCAAAAGACTGCATAAGGAAGCAACACAGGCAGGGACAATCCAGTCACCTGGCTACAGACTTTGTTGTGGTAGCTCAGCTTCCTAATTCTGGCATTATTCCTTTATTGGTGGGTGTGTGGCGCCCCGCAACAAGTGCGTCACAAGAGGGTATTGCAGCCATAAATACAGCCGCAATATTCTCTGACACAGCAGTGACTTGGTTAACTTAGAAATCCAACCCTGCATGCATCACCTAGAACAGAAGGGCCAATCCTAGGTCCTGGCGGGTGGAGTGTTAGGGAAGTGTAGGAGAACAGACCCTTAGTCTAGTTAAGTTGAAGAAGGGATCAAGAACTTGACCTGAGCAGTCTAGAACTTGGAGTAGGAGCGGGGGCTCCGCACCCCGTGCAGCCCCCGGGCCGTCACCGGTCGGGTGTCAGCACCTGAGGCCTTAACAACCGGGATTGGGCATCGTAACCACGGGTTCCCAAAAGACTCCCGTGCCCACAACTCACAGCCGGTTCACTGGTACCGAAGCTGGCAGCAGTTCACCTCTGCTACGCGAACCAGAAGCGTGGAGGAGCAGCTTCACAGGAGCACCCCACCACCAGCCAACTTCCAGTCGTCTAACCAGCGGTGTACCCACTGAGGGATCCAAGGCTCCCCAAAACATCCAGAACGTACTTCATGGATAGGGCATTGAAGCAGCCTCCTCATACCCGACCTGGTATTCCTGGGCGACACTGGCAACCAATTAGTTAGAATGGAGGAACACTGCGGATTTCTAAGGGATACCATCACTGCTGAGTCCACCCAGTCTACTACCCGTAAACTGTATGCCATGTACTGCCTGCTGGTTACAGTAAAGACCCGTTGCAGAGACTTTCTGTGTCCGTGCTTCCTTATGAACTGTCCGTCCGCACTACAAGGTAACCGCAGCTGCCGCACAACATCTTAAGCAGCTCCAGCCTCCGGGGATCACCGCTCAGCCTGTGGGGAGTGTTCCATCTTGCTGCTATCCATCCCCGGGGGCTCCGCAGCGTCGGTAGTCCTTACCGAAACTACTCATAGGTCGCGTCACGAATAAATTAAAAAACCCCTTTAATCTGTTCCCTACAAGACGTCTTCAACACTTTTGATCTGCACTACACCGGGCCCC
This sequence comes from Allobates femoralis, assembly GCA_033576535.1. Classification (NCBI taxonomy): domain Eukaryota; kingdom Metazoa; phylum Chordata; class Amphibia; order Anura; family Aromobatidae; genus Allobates; species Allobates femoralis. The sequence goes on from JARQOC010000003.1 coordinate 626,033,362, forward strand.
ACTACCGGCAGGTGCGGTCCACCCGTGACAAGGAGGAAGGAAGCATCGCCTGTCTAAACCGGAGTCCCGGCCACGGTGAGTCAGGTGCCTGCCAAAAGCAGGGTGCTGCTGGTTTGGAGTAAGTAGCCCTGGAAGATCTGAGGCACGAATATTCTAAACCAGGGTGAGCCAGCAGAAGGGTGAGACTCTGCTGCTTGTTACATTGTGTGTTTTGCTGGTTATGTGTTATATGCTGTTAACTGTTTGGGGATCCAATAAAGCCTTAATATTGTGATTCCCTTACTCTGTGTTGTCTGAGTAGTGTTCCGCCCATGGTTAAGGAGCTCGGGTGTTCAGTTTGGGATGAGCCCTGGTCCATGCTGTCTTTCTAAAGGTGGCTGGGCCAGCGGACGTGAGCACCAACTGAGCCCTGTGTCTCCACAATTCATAATGCTATAGAAGAGTCAGAACATTGTGTCTCCTGTATTTTCCATAGTTTGATAACTGTTAACAACAACAACTCCATTCATCTCCTTACCATTGTTAAGGAAATGCTGGGAGTTGCAGTTTAATGCAATACAAGTTTATATGGTATGGGCTAATAGCTGTACTAAATACTTGGTGATGTATTCATGTATTGGCAGTGCCTCTGGTGCTGTAATTCTAAACTGATGAGTGTTCTGTTGATGTAATTTACTGAATGTGGTTCTGATGATACATTTTTGTACTGATTGTTCTTGTGATGTCATGTGGTGAATATGGACTAATCATGGTTGTGGTGTTGTTTTAATGTGCAGATAATGGTTCTGGTAATATATAAAGAAAGGAGGCACTCACCCATATGTAAAGTTGGTCTCAGGCTTTTTTATTTAGCCTTCCGGTATGAAGCAGGGTGCAGGTTGCAGGGCAGGGGGTGGTGGAGGTGCAGACAACAGTGACTGTTTCGGATGTAATCACCCTTCAACTGGTCTTTGCTCAATGCAGCCATAGACTCCACTTCCTATATAGGCGGAGTGGAAGTGGAGTCTATGGCTGCATTGAGCAAAGACCAGTTGAAGGGTGTTTACATCCGAAACAGTCACTGTTGTCTGCACATATGGGTGAGTGGCTCCTTTCTTTATATATTTGGACTATTATCTAGTGCTGACACAGGCGAGCACCCCCATTGAATGACTGTCTGCTGCTACATTGGTACAAGGTGTCCAGTGCCCCGATTCATTCTTTGTGAAGTTAATGGTTCTGGTAATGTAGTGTTTACTGATGGGGGTTCTGGTGATTTATCAATGAAAATGTTGTAATTTTTATTTTATTAGATATGATACTATTATGATTAGATATGATATATCATTATAGGTTCATTATCCCTCCCTGATAATACTGTACAGCCATCTGAATTAGGCCATATTTGTCGGCTGAACAACTGCTTAACTGATGCCCCCATATATATAGACAGCTGTCTGATCAATTGGCTGGCAGACTTTACCATATACAGGACTGCTTACTTTGCCGAGTGCTGCCAGACCTCTCTGGAGGCTTATCATTTAGAGAATTTAGGGATCTTCAATTCTAAATCTGACCTGTTGGATCCTTATCTCCCTGGATGTCATTAGTCAAAGACACATTAGACTATGGACAGAATCTGTCAATATTGGCGGGTTCTGACTACGTTAGTCTAATGTATGTAGGAGGACTTCACTTCTATGTAAAGGGTATGGTGACTATGGTCACATGATGCTTTTTAGACATCTGCAAATTCCATGGGTTTTTCGGGCAGGAGAGGCTTTGGGACAAACTGGTGTCTTGTTTTAAAGTTCTTTATTTATTTTAGGGACCATTTTTAATTCTATTAAATTAGTGAGCAGCTTACAAGAGTGTACGTTGCCTGAGGAACGGTTGAGTCACTTCGTTCAAGCACTTCACAGGTTTGGAAATCTGACGCTCGAAAGACTGAACATATGATCAGCAAGTCATTTTTGCACTGCAAGGCATATATCTAGTCTTTTTAGAGTTTATTTAGCTCTTTTTAAGGCGGCCGTCACACGCTGAGATATCTCTAGCGATATTGTAAGCGATCACGTGCACGCGCAATCGCTTACAATATCGCTCACATCGCTGGTGAGCTGTCACACAGACAGACTCACCAGCGATGTGGATCCGCGATCTCGCTGGTAACTATGGTACACATCGGGTAACTAGGCGCCGCGCGTCGCTTAGTTACCCGACGTGTACCATAGTTACCATCTCCCAGCATAGGCTCTGCCGCTGGGAGATCGTTCATCGTGGTGTTATACACCACGATGAAGCAGATCGTGACATCGTTCATCGCAAGATGTGAGCTCCGGAGCTCAGATCAGCGATGTCACGATCAAGCGATTTCACATCGTAAATCGCTTGATTACATGCAACGATTTCTTGCCCGATATCGCTTAAGCGATCAAAAAGGAGATCGCTTAAACGATATCGGGCAAGAAATCGTTGCGTTTGACGGCCGCCTAATGTGGGTAATGGAGCAGATCCACTTGAAAAAGGTGCGTCCATTTACCCTTTGTCTAATTTACCAGTAGAGGGTGTCACACCTTAGATTAGGGGTCTCAAACTCCAGGCCTCGAGAGCTGCACACAGTGCAGGTTTTCAGGATTTCCATAGCATTTGACAGTTGGTAATAAATTTCCAACTGTCAATTTCTAGGGAAATCCTGAAAACCTGGATTGTGTGCGTCCCTCGAGGCCTGGAGTTTGAGACCCCTGTCTTAGAGTGCCGAGGGCAGCATGAACCCCAAACACAGCCCTGTGTCTAGGTGTTGATAAACTTCTGCTGATTAAACACTCATTGTATTAAAACACAGCCTTGTAAGTGACACATCACTGAAATCAGTGCTTCAGCCCCAGGACATGCTGTAGTCAGATTACATAGCAAAATCCTGTTGACAGATTCCCTTTACCTTTTGAGTTCCTTAGAGAATGGATTTCAGGAGGGTATAGTGTAACATTTTTATTATAAATGTACCTTATTTTAGGAATGTATAGAAGGTTGCAAAGTACAGAGCGTAAAAAAAAAAGAAGACTGACAAATGTGAGAGAAATACAAATGTTTCCTCTCCTCACAGCATTTCACTCCTGCCCCAAGTGCTTTATATATATATATAGGATATGCAGAAAATTGAAAAGATTTGCAGTTCTATACTCAGGAGTCTCAAGTAGAATGAGAACACAGTAATTTAGTAGATGAAGGTAACTACCTCAAGGTCATGAGCGGCATCCATCCTTATACAAATGCCTTGCTCAGTAAAACACATAAGCCCGTGTTCACTTTATTTCATCCAAGCCTTGGTTCACCCCTCCTAGCGATGTCTCTAGTGTCTCTGACTGCTCATTTTTGGGGTTGGAAGCTCTCCTCAACTCCTTGTTTCCTGCTCTCATTTCCTCACCTGCAGGCAGCGTGGGCGGCTGCTGATTTATTAATTCGTTTTCAGTGAGGGGCAGGCACAGTTGAACAGCTCCACTGTGCATTAGCTGAACATCTAGTCACAGCTGAGCCAAATCTTATTATAATGTCTATATATATATTATATAACTCGGGTTTCAGAAAGCTCAGTCAACGTCTGTGTTTGAAGTAAATTCTCATGCTTATTCGAGCATATAGCTTTCCTTGTTTTTCAGTCACTCTCTACGGGATTTATTTGTCAAATGGACATCATTAATATCACTCTGAAATGAATAATGTAGGAATAATGCAATACATTAAACTGTTCTTTCTCACGCCATTCTACTGTACAATTGTGGCAAGATAAACTCATACAATGTTAGGGCCCTTTCACATCAGCGTTTTTTTCAAATCACGGCAGATGCGGTGAAAAAACCTTGCGGCGCGGTTGCGGTAAACGCCATACAAGGTATAGGCGGACTTGCGGCAAGTGCGGTTTTGGCACTTGCGGCAGGTGCGGCCGCGAAAAAAAAACGCGGCTGACAGCATTTTTATTCGCGGCCGCACCTGCCGCAAATGCCAAAACCACACTTGCCGCACCTGCCGCAAGTCCGCCTATACATTCTATGGCGTTTACCGCAATCGCGCTGCAGCTGTGCCGCAAGTGCAGCCGGTATGCGGTAATCGCGGCAGATGCGGTTTTTTCACCGCATCTGCCGCGATTTGAAAAAAACGCTGATGTGAAAGGGCCCTTACATGGAGAAAATGTTTTAAAGCAGCATTATTTTAAAGTAGCATTCTAATAACATGTTATATGTAGTCTTTGAAAAATGGCTAAAAGAAATGTTTAATGTAGTATATATGTGTGTATATATACAGTAGAATAATTACAAAATACTTTATGTTTGACATTTTCGTTCAATAGATTTTTTGAATAATTTCTGTGGGGTTTTTGCTCGCTATTCACGTAAAATATTATCATTTGACTATTGGCCACAGAAGTTTTCACAAAAGACTGACAATTACTGATTTTTATAACTTAAGTGTTAGCTTTGCTGTATAGATTTTAGTATAGTTAGCAGAGTCATATCATTATAGGAGAATGAGTTTGGCCGGCTTCACACCACGATTTTTTGGGGTGTGAACCGGACAGCCCCGGACTCGATTTTATACTAATCTATGCCTATGTTGCTGGAGGGACCGGATGGCAGTGATTTGCCATCTGGTTTTGTCCCTGTCAGGTAGTATCAAGCTGCATTCGATTTTTGTCCCGGACACAAAATCGCAGCAAAAATCTGACAGAATCGGATCCTGTCGGATCCTCCTGGATCCAGTGCGATCCGGCGCTCCCTAACACGACAGAAAATCGAATACGGCTGCCGGACGCCAGGTGTCAGCACCTGGAGAGCTCCCAGCTGAAATTTCAGAACTATTGCTAGTTCCCCGGTAGACGCGATTCTGAAATTTCGGGACTGGACAGCGGCATCAGCTGCACACTGCCTATTCCGGCAGAAAACAGGACCGGAGGGCATATTAACCCTCCGGTTCTGAACTGTCCGGAGCTGTCAGGCTGTGTCATGTGCATCCAGCAAAACACCGGACACAGCCAGACAGCAAAAAAACGTGGTGTGAAGTTAGCCTCAAAGTGCATGTAGTATCAGTGTGTTAATATGGTCACTTATTGCCTTCTTCTCCAGTATCCAGTGTTGTTCTGCTCCTCTTATAAATGACATCACTGCTCTTCAAACTATTCGGCTCATATTATGATCAAAGTGTGAGCTGGAAGTCTCTTCCATAATGAAAGCCTATGGAGCCTTGTTTTGATGCTCTTTATAAGTGGTCCCTAACATTTCTGACCTTTAAAGACACATTAAGCTCTGAGAGAGGGTCACCAGCCACATTCAGCTCTGAGAGAGGGCTGTGCACTTGGGATGAGCGAATATAATCACAAGTATCCAGTACTCGCCGCAAACTCAGTACAAACTCCGATAGACCATGGCGTCATGTATTAGCCTGCCTCCCAGAGCAGGCTGATCAATCGTAATGCTGTTGTGTTGTCCAATGAGTGTGTATGGGGCGCGGTATACACCACTGTGGCATGTCTATCTCCTCGCCGCACTGAACATGTATGCCCACATTACCTTTGAGATTGTGGCGTGTGAAGTGGCGATGAAATTAGGCAAGATTGGTTCTGCTATATAGGAGTCGATTACCGGAGCGACACATCACCTTAGCTTCAGAGCGAAATTGCGGCGTGTGATGCCGCCATCGGCGATCTGATGTGACCACGAAAAACGTCAGTGCGCACGTTAGATCGCCACATATCACCAACCGAGATTGCGGCATGTGACAGTACCTTAAGACTTGAATGTCCATATACTGTACACTGTATTTGTTCTTGTTCTCCCCTCTTCATATGTAAAGCGCCATGGAATCTAATGGCACTGTATAAATAAATAAATAATAATAATAATAATAAATGTCAGCGATCCACACCCACTCGACAGTTGTTATGTGTCTTGGCTGAGTCTGAGACTGACGGGCATGTTTAAGCTGGTATTCAGCAAATGCCCTCTGCTGCTCACTTATCCTTGCCAACATATGATATGTTGATTTCCACCGTCTTGGCAGGTTGCAAATGAGTCGGTGGTTTGGCAAAATAAATTGCTTTTGAAGCACTGCAAGACTGGCAACAGCAGTTGAGAATGGCGGAAATGGGTACAAACATGCCGCACATTCTCAAGTAGGTACGGCAAGTCAGGGTATGTTTTTATGTATTTCTGCACCACTAGGTTCAGCACGTGAGCCATGCATGGAACGTGTACCAGCTTCCCGAGCTTTAAAGCCGCCACTAGGTTACGCGCATTATCACAGACAACCAGACCGGGTTGGAGTTGCAGTGGGGAGTGCCACTGATCAGTCTGTCATTTTATTCCTTGCCACAGCTCTGCTGCAGTGTGTGGTGTTTCACCTAAGCAGATGAGCTTCAGCAGAGCGTGTTGCCTCTTTGCGATGCTGCACAGCTCCCAACTTGGGAGTGATGTGGAGCATAATTCATTTTAGGATGACGAGGCAGAGGAGGAGGAAAAGGGGAGACAGGATGTATATGATGAGGTGGAAACCCATTATGATTGAGGTTGGGCCCGCTATTCGTGGCATGGGTAGGTTATGTGATAGTCCAGTTTGAGACTTTGTCCCACCCTCCACCAGGTTGAACCAGTGTGCTGTGGCAAAGATGTATCGTTCCTATACACAAGTACTTGTCCATGTGTCTGTTGTAAGGTGGACCTTCCTGGTTACGGCGTTGGTGAGAGCACGCTTTTGATTTTTTAAGACATGCTGGTGTAACGGGGGGACGGCACACCAGGAAAAATAGTGCTGGCTGGGAACAGAGTATCAAGGAGCAGCCACAGCCAATGGATCATGGAAAGACTGTGTCCCCACAAGCCTAAACGGCAACATCTCCATGACTAGCAACTTGACAATGTGCATGTTCAGTATTTGTGCTTGTGGGTGCGTGGCTTGGTATTTATGCCTCCTTTCATAGATCTGGGGCACGGACAACTTGATGCTTGGCTGGGACAAGCAAGTGGATGAGATTGTTGTGTCTGTGCAACTGCAGCTTATGAGCAAGAGGTATGATCACTTGCTTCCTGCCCAGCAGATTGTAAAGGACGGATCGCAGGCGACATGGCAGTGGTTTGACTTGCAGACACCGATTTGGTACCCTGGTGTTTCGCCCACCGACTATAGTGCTTGGCTACCTTTGCCCTGGCCTCTGCTCAGCTTCGTATGGAAGATGATGACAACATTTGGTTCAGAAGGACTATCTGAAAAAAATTTCCAGAGAGCGGCTGAACGCTCCCTTGCCTTGACTTGGGGCACAGAGCGATTGCTCTTGGCAACAGTTGACACACTTCGCACTCTGCTCAAACCAGTAGCCCATGGTGCCTTTGTTGGTGCTAAGTATCCACCTTCTTCCTCTGTGCTGCTGGGCTGGCTATGCATGCCAGCAGTTCAGGTCACATTGGTGGTCTCATCATCGACCACCTCGTCATCCATGTCATCCTCCTTCCGTGTTGATATTGTCGGCTGTCCAGTTGGCAACTGTGTGTAATCACCATCAACCTCCACCTATTCACCCAGTATATCACGAGGATGAAAGTGGATTTCTTCTGGTCGTGGGTTTTCAAATATTTGGACATGAACAGACAACACCTCCTCACGTTCCTCTTCAATGTTGCGCGGTGAGAGGCCACAGGCAATGAAAGGATATGGACCAAACAGATCCTCGGAGTGGCCAAGGTTGGGGTCAAATGTTTCCTGTGACTCCTGACAGGGTGATGAACTAGAAACAGGTTGAGAATAGGATAACCCAGCGTTCTCTGTCCATACATGGGCTACTTTTTGGAGACACAATGGCTATGCCTGGACATTGGGCACTGCAACTACTGTGCTAGTAGTCCTAGGCTAGATTAATAATTGTTTGGCCCTTGAGGCCTCCTTTCTTCATCAACCATAATACAGCCCCTTGGGCTCCTTTTTGAAGACACTATGGCTATGCCTGCGCATTGGCCACTGCAAGAACTATGCTACTGTGGCACCCCAGGGTCCAAGTGGCACAGTGTCATTTTTGGTCCTGGGTGGTACTGTCACACTCGAGAGCAACAGAAGGGTATTCATACCAGGCAAACAACGCACACAACACCTTTCTGCCTCTAGGCCTGAAGGGGAAGACCAAGAACTGGGTTTACGGTGAGCTCCCCTATAAATTCTGGTCTGTGGCAGAGTTAGTTAGTTTAGTTCCTGCGAGGACTGTGAAGAGTACCTGGAAGATAGAATAGTGCTAAGCTCATCCTAGGTACAGAAGTTCAGTTCCTAGGAGGACATCCTGGTGGACTGGTAGCTGCCTTAAGCTCATCCCAGGATCACTAACTCAGCTAGAGACCCAAGGCAAGGGCCTGAGGAAGTGGACAGAGAGAAACCTGGGGTGTGGAAGCGATCCTGTGCTCACCCCAGAGGAGAAGTGCCACACAATGGACACCGGAGTCCAAGGTTCTTCAGGGCCTCACGACCCGGCAGCCAATACCGGAAGGTGGGGGATTGTGTCCAGAGGCAAAGCAATGCATAGAGCCCAGGAGCAGGCGCCTGAGACTTTGGGCTGATAAAGGACTCGGGTTGCCTGTCATACAGCACCTAGAAGGAGCAAGAGAGGGCCAGAAGTTAGTTCAGACAGCAGCAGGCACTCGAAACAGAACGCAGCAAGGAGGCCTCAGGATTTGCTGGGTGTGGAGAACCTGGAGTTGCTCTAGGGTGAATGGACTCAGTTTACCAGCTGCCAGTACTACTGATGCACCAGTAAAGGACTGAGGAACCTACAAACCGTGAGTCTGTCTGTTGCTTTGCCCCCGCCATCCTGCACCATACACCAGTACTACATCCACTGCCCTGGGGAATCGCTCCACCAATGAGGAGCTGTTCTATCCAAGCTGCCCGTCCATCATCCCCAGAGGTTCGCAGCAGCAATAGCCACTAATAGCCACATACCTCGGGTGGCGTCACAAATAACTCCCCTTAATCATCATTTGCTTTCTCTACCATTCCAGAAGAATCCCCCTTTTTAAAACTGCATCCAGGGCCACGGAACCGGGTCTCAACCCCTGTGACTCCCTGGAACTGTATGATAGCCTGGTTCTGAGTATCCCATAACCTGGGGAGGGCGAGTAGTAGACCTAGTAGTCCTAGCTTCATAATTGTTTGGCCCTTGAGGCCTGCTTCCTTTATCAACCATAATACAGTCCCTTGGGATAATTTTTAGATACACTAAGGCTATACCTGCACATTGGGCACTACAAAAACTATGCTAGTAGTCTAATAGTCCTAGCTTGATTATTGTTTGGCCCTTGAGGCCTGCTTCCTTCATCATCCATGATACAGCCCCTTAGGCTAATTTTTGGTGACACTATGGCTATACCTGCACATTGGGCACTGCAACTACTGTGCTAGTATTCCTAGCTTCATAATTATTTGGCTCTTGAGGCCTGCTTCCTTCATCAACCATGATAAAGCCCCTTGAGCTACTTTTTGGAGACACTATGGCTATGCCTGGACATTGTGCACTGCAACTACTTTCCTATATAATCCTAGGCTAGCTTCATAATTGTTTGGCCCTTGAGACCTGCTTTCTGCAACAACCATAATACAGCGCCTTGGGCTACTTTTTGGAGAAACTATGGCTATGCCTGGACATTGGGCACTGCAACTACTGTGCTAGAGGTTTTGGCATCATAATTGTTTAGCTCTTGAGGCCTGCTTCCTTCATCAACCATGATACAGCCCCTTAGGCTAATTTTTGGAGACACTATGGCTATGCCTGCACATTGGGCACTGCAAGAACTATGCTAGTAGTCCTAATAGTCCTAACTTGGCAATTGTTTGGCCCTTAAGGCCTGCTTCCTTCATCAAGAATAATACAGCCCCTTGGGCTAATATTTGGAGACACTATGGCTATGCCTGCACATTGGGCACTGCAAGAACTATGCTAGTAGTCCTAGTAGTCCTAGCTTCATAATTGTTTAGCTCTTGAGGCCGGACTGCTTCATTCATCAACCATGATACAGCTCCTTGGGCTTATTTTTGGAGACATTATGCCTGCACATTGTGCAGTGGCAGTGGAACAACAATGCCAGTAGTCCAAGCTTTATAATTGTGAAGCCCTTGGGATGATGATGATGATGGGTGGTTTCTTCTTGCGTTAACCATCACACAGCCCCTAGGGCAGATCGCTCTCTTTACACCACTTACACACTGAGCTGTCAGAAGATCTCCTCCATCATAACTCGCTCTTATGGCAATCATGCACCCATTTCAGCCTTTTCCTCAGCCTCCAGACTGCTTTTTTGGGTCTAGCAGACAATTACTTGCATTTCCCATTGACTAACATGGGACTCTCTACTCGCACCGAATACCCGAGTATTACGATCTACTCGGCACTAGTATAGCGATTCTGAGTATTTGACTACTCGCTCATCTCTATTGTGCATCATTATCAAGTCTCAGAAAGTCATGAGCCACATCCAGCTTCTTCTGCCCTCACAGTGGTGACACCCAGAGCCAATATTACCGGTATGACAGCCAAAGCTTTTCCACAGAAATTACATAGGCAATGTACCAAGATCTCGTGGTTCCTACATTACCCCCATTCAGATCTGCTCTTCTTAGGGGGGCTATTCATAAAATTCACCCTCTGGTGATATGATCATCATAGCTGTTAGCTAGATCTGGTACTAATACACCAAGGTGCGAGAAAGCCACAAGTCACATATCATGTGCCCGCTATCCACATATGATTCCAGAGCCACAAATTGGGGACCCTACTCCATATGCTTACATTGTAAAAATGACTCCTGGGTAACACAGAGCACAGTGTATCATTGAGAGTCTGAAGAGCGGTGACATAACTAACAAGAAAACCGATGAGGTGCTGTGTAATGGAAAAGACAGCTATACGTGAAAATATTATTATACACACACTACACTACATACACATATGCCAAGATTTAGTGAACAGAAAAGTTCATGGTAAGACACCGTTAATGGCAGTTCTATTTTACTATTGATAATTGAGCATACCAACACTTTTTTCTAAACACATACTGTAAATATGTCTCTATAGGTACCTCTACTATTTACTGTTTGGTATCTGAGAAAGATAGCTATACTCCTTCATTTCCTAAGCACTGTCTTAATTTATGAGCAGGGTTGGAATGGGAATTTTCCAATTTCAGCTAATGCTAGACGGACTGGTTTGACTTGGACCATATTGCACCGCAACACTTACAACAGTATCAGCATGCTCAGGAGCCATTAACTCTCACCTCCATCAGTTTTACAGGAATGGTAAGCCGCTGGCATTACACAGGTCTTGGACAGCTCTACATCACTGCATTGTGCGACAGAGACTTTAGCTATCATTGCTTGGTGTGGGATCGGGAAGAGATGAGTAACAGCATCTGTTATACTTTTCCAGGCACTCAGGAGCTTTAAAATTACAATTAGTTCTTGTACAGAAAACCATATTTTCAGTCCGAGTGCAACCTGACAAAACATTGGATCCCCTCAGACCAATGTTATTCAATGTGGCAGGGCACATGTCCGATTTTTTTTCCTTGGACCAAGTGACTGAGGAAACATATTGAAGCATTCAAAATTTCCACCATAAATTGAATCGCACTTGGCCATTCAAGTCTATAGGGTCTGTCAAAAATATTAAACTGCAATTGGATGACATTCGAGTCTGGTCCAATTTTCACGGACTGAAAGAATGGAGAAAAATAGAAATTTCTTGGACACAACATTACATAATAATGGTGGTGTTTTAACTACTGATCTGTACTCCAAAGAAACTGATTGCATTAGGGTATGTGCGCACGGTGGGCGGGTTTGTGGCGGCGGCGGCTGGGCGGGACCCGACAGGAAGCTCCGGAGCCGTCCACCGGCTTCCTGTCGGGTATGTGCGGCGGGAGACGGGCGGGTGACGGGCGGGTTAGCGGCGGCGGTGTTGCGGTGGCTGGAAGCAGTACATGATTCTGCTTGCAGCCGCTGCAGAACCGGCCGGATTATAGAACAAGCTCATTCTTTGCTAACCCGCTGGGAACCCAGCGGGTTAGCAACGGATGAGCATGTGTAAACCGCCGCTGTGTGCACAGCGGGTGTCGGTTTACATAGGTTTCTATGTTAATCCAAACGCCGGTTTGGATTAACATAAATTTACATGAAATTTATGTAAACCGACCGGCGGTTTACACACCTAATCCGGCCCTAACCCGACCAGTGCGCACATACCCTTAGTCTCTTATACTATTCTAGCTACCACTGCCGGGCAACAAAAAAGAGTGGACAAGATTTTTTCTGATCAACAGACCTCCGAAATTAGATGCACGGAAATGAAGACACAATTTCCACAGAGGGGGAACCCATTAAAAGTATTGGATAAAGCACTAACACTACAACCACAATGCATGGTCCCAAAAGCTGGTAATAGTCACTTACACTATTCTAGATACCACCGCCAGGTGACAAAAAAAAGTGGACAAGATTGTTACTGATCACCAGACCTACGAGATTAGATGCACAGAAATGAAGACAAAATATCTACAGAGGGAGCACCCCTCAAAAGTATTGGAAAAAGCATTAGTATTCCGACCAAAATGCATGGTTCCAAAAGCTCGTAGAGTGTCTTTTATACACACATACTACCCCTACTCACACCAGGTATATAAAATAATCAGGAAGCAGTGGCACATTTTACACTACAGTTATCCTAATATTAAGGAATTTCAGGAGTAATTTCTCCCCTGCTTCAGAGTTCTTCCTAATGTACACAATAAATTAGTGAGGGCTGATATTGGTTCTCCAACCATCTTTACAGTGCAGACTTTTCTGCGCACACAGAAGCAAGGCATATATCTATGCCTACAATGCATTCAGAGCAACAATGACCAGAAGGGTTATCTGATTTTCCACTCACACACTGGATTCTTTACATGCGAGTCCTCTCACATTGTTTATCTCATCAAATGACCATGTACTTACTTTATTGGGAGGAAACCATGCAATCGGTGCATGATTGAATTTTGCAATACAAATTTAATATTAGACGTAAAAAAAATAATCTTCCCCTTCCATACCGTTTTCAACAAAAAATCTCTTCATTGCCAAATTAAAATTCCAGGTCCTTGAATAGAAACCAGTCTGCAGAAGGGCCCAAGATAGAGTTAAACAATTAAAAATTCGGGAGGTCTATTGGATATACGTGCTGCAGACTCTGGAACCTTAAGGCCTAAAAAGTAAAAACGGATTATCATACGGCAAATTTCCTTTTCTAAAACCTTTGGAATCCTATATTGAGACATCACTGTTGATTTATGTTTTTTAATATTTTGTCCATTGCAATCCATTTTTAATGTTTTAATTGTCTTCCCACCGAATCAGTAATTCATTACAGAACACATGTACCGTATATACTCGTGTATAAGCCGAGTTTTTCAGCCCAAAATTTGGGCTGAAAAGTCTCCCCCTCGGCTTATACACGAGTCACTACGGTATTGTGCTGTGGTGGGGGCTGTGGGGCCGGGGCTGTGGAGGCTGGAGGAGGCGGGGGGAGGCTGCTGTATGAGCGGCCCCATCACGTGGGGCCGCTCATTATATATGCACTGCCTCCCCCTGTCAATCAGCGCAGGGGGAAGCAGTTCATATATTCCCCCCAAAAGCTGGCACTCACCCCCCCTTGTAAGGCCCCCCCCATCGCTGCTTATACATTACCATTCCGGTGTTCTGATCCGCGCCGCTCCTCGGTGCTTCTTCATGCTCCGTCCGCGCTGGCTGCATCCGGGGATCTCCGGCTGTCGCAGCGATATGACGTCATCGCGCGACGGCCGGAGAATGGAGATCCCGGATGCAGTCAGCGAGGACGGAGCATGAAGAAGCAGCGAGGAGCGGCGCGGATCAGAACACCGGAATGGTAATGTATAAGCAGCGGGGGGGGGGAAACCTTACAAGGGGGGCCGAGTGCCAGCATTTGGGGGCTGTTGGTACCC